>DWGJ01000550.1:0-28679 GCA_018246895.1 Aspitha aspitha aspitha | reverse complement strand
CTATATAATTGTCATATTGCTTCATGTCAAATAAACGCATTCCGTGATCGTCCGTCTTTCATTTCATACACTACAGTGTTGGTGTTGTTTTAATATGCTGAGTCAGATACAGCTATTTGAGTCAACGTTACCTCAGATAACTGTCGGATATCTAGTGTAGTCCACGCGTACAAAAT
Source organism: Aspitha aspitha aspitha (assembly GCA_018246895.1). NCBI lineage: Eukaryota > Metazoa > Arthropoda > Insecta > Lepidoptera > Hesperiidae > Aspitha > Aspitha aspitha. The sequence goes on along the minus strand of DWGJ01000550.1, from coordinate 28,503 downwards.
CGGATGTAATTTCATAGTAAACATTATGCATTAAAATTTCTAAGCATGCGCAGTTAGTGCAGGTTGCATGCATTTGCATATGCGTGCGCACGATACATGCTTTGTTCTCCGCACGCATACTTGAAGTGTACTGAGAATTATAAATGACACAATATCACGCATCTTTTCCGTAGTGCTCACGAGCTATATTTATTTGGGTTCTTAAATGTTTTTTTGTTCCGACTGTACTTACCAAATAAATCTATGTATGTATGTATGTATGTGTTTAGAAGGCGTATGATGTTTGCCAATACGTACGTGGCCAAAGTGAACTAAGGCCTAGAACCCTCTCACTATGAGAGGAGACCTATGTCCCAATAGTGGAACAAAAAACAGGCAAAATATAGATATGGAGAAAAAATACCTCTTACATAGAACACGTCACCAATTGTCTCCTCACAACCAACCAATTGTCACACATCATCGGTGATAAATATGATGACGACATAGATGGATAAGGATACTGAAATTAATTTTTGCAATGCTAACAAAAATGACCTAGATACGCCACAGAAACCATACTTTGCAGATTTGGATAATTTGTTAGCGAGTCCAACAGCTGGACCGTTCGCAGTGGGTTCGTTTCTCACCCAGTACAAATATTTGTGACGAGCATGACTTTGTGCCGGATGGTTATCTTTATGTATAATCGAATCATTTATATGTCGGCTGTCTGATTTCTGTAGCACCATTTCTGCACAATTTTAGATCAAATTTATTAAAATAAAGCTTTTTTGCTCACGTGTCATATTTATATCTTTAAGGTTTACGAGAAGTTGTGACCGCATCAACATAAAACCCATTTTTTCAATTTAATCCTGAAGTAGGTAACTTAATCCTATCTATATTATTTAGTAAGTAATCCTAAGACAGTAAGTACCTTTAGTAAGTAAGTAGTAATCCTATGACAGTTCCAGTCTTATCCAAAGAGAAAGGATTGGAAATAGAGCCCACGAATCTTATCGTTGCAAAGCATACAATGGACTAGCCTTCAAAAATGTCTAGATAAATGGGAATCATTACAAATTGTCACGCTCCTATTAACACTTACAAAGAAACTTTGTCCGAACAATTGGAACAAATCTAGACAACAATAATACATACGCTGAATCACATACAGCATAATGCCTCTATAAACAACATATCTATGGTGTCCATTTAAGCAATAGAGCACTCTGTCTCTGTAGGTCGTGTTGTCTATGACTACCCACATCAAAATGAAATGTTGACTCAATCAGCCTAAATAAGTTGAATGCTGGACATAAGTTTCTCGAGAGACGTGCTACTGAGCTCTGTCAACTTATTTGGAAATCTTCAGACAATAAACATCAAGAGTTTGGAAACAATGTTATTCAATTACGAATTTAAAATAAAGGTTTTTTTTTATAATGAATCTGTTGAACATGACTACGGTATAATAATATATATTTGTTTTGAAAGAAAAAGTATTAACAATCTTTATGCTGTTCAACATACATATTTATTAAGGAATGTAATGTCCGTTAATTGGCCTTGTATTTACAGCTACACACTTAATGTGTTATTTTCCATCAATTTCCATTATTTCACCGTAACGTGTTCATATTATAAACATTTGCAACATCTCTTCTCTTATATATATAAAAATCCCGTGTCACGATGTTCGTTTGCAATAATCTCCGAAACCACTGAACTGATTTCAATGAAATTTTGTACATATCTATTATTTGATCCAACTTAAAGGATAGGATAGTTTTTATAAAATAAATAAGTTTTTTACTTATTGTCAATTGTCAATAAACATAAATTTCTAAACGCACGATATTTGACATGTATAACCACGGCAACGCGTGGTCAGGTCCACTAGTTGTGTATATAAATAACAGTGATGTTGATAACAGGGATCTAGACCTATCCAGTACCTATACTTCACAATAAACTATAACTATATAACTACCCGACTCCGACGAATACTATACTATACTAAACTGAAAGTGAATACAAGCGATCTCATCGCCTATACATTTAAATTGAGACTTTAGAATTAGCCGTAAAACCGTATGATTGGTAATAAAGGAAACTAATCAAAATCTACAATTACTTTGAAAGCAATCGTAAAGTAAGTAGGTACTAACAATAGTTATATACTTATCCGTATGATTGAATGGCTGTTTCTGCCATTTGTAATTTATAATTTGCTATATCCTTTGTACACGAAATTTCATTTAATGTCGGTAAAGGAACGAAATTCAATTTCTTTTCGCATTATTAATAAGGACAAAAATAACATTTATTAATTGATTTGTGCAGTTACAAAGCAGTTTATGAAGAAAAAAGAAAAGGTTAATCTTATATTAAATTTCTGAATATAGGAACAAACATTTGTTTTTCTACAGGCCTATTGCTATTGGGGTTAATTATTGTATTAATTGTTTCGTATAACAGTGTTCGTATAACAAAATGCGGTGTGCATCCACACCTTAGTCATTGTATGCTTTCATAATGTCAGTCATATGGACTCGACAATCAATACAATAAGAAATTACAGCAGCCGTAAAAACATCAAAAATTACTCATCTTTGCTTTCCACCCACATGTTCCAATTACAAATTTTGCAAAAAAGATTGCGAGTCTACCCACGCAGTTCAATGTTTCGATATTTTTTCCCTATGTATCGCGTAACGGTTAAACGAGTCATCGCTATTTGTATTCACTTTTTTTGTTCCACTTTTGCGTTGCCGTACAAGGATGAGGTTGCCTGTGTAACGGTCGCCATTAAAATTAATACGGATTTTTTTAATAACTCCGCTGCGACATTGTTTGTTATTGTTAAAACTGTCTCAAACACTGGTAAATATTATACGGATTCCGAAAAGTATCTCGATCAGCTGTCTAGTCTACGGGATTTTTATATATATCTCTTATACATATATATAAAAATCCCATGTCACGATGTTCGTTCGCGATAATCTCCGAAACCATTGAACCGATGTCAATGACATTTTTTACGTATCTATTATTTGGTTCAACTTAAAAGATAGGATTTTTTTATCTCAATTGATTATCTCTTTTTTTTTGGAAAATCAAAGTTTTCTTATAGGACAATACTTAGTTGGGCAAACAACATGATACCCCATTTTGACATATTATACGTATGTGATTTAACATGTATAACCACGGCAACGCGTGGTCAGGTCCACTAGCAAAAATATAGGAATCGCAAACTTAAAATATCTCATCTTTAACTTAGATCATAAACTTGACAGATCTCAAGTTATGGCGCATCAGTCGCGCTCAGCTGCCGATGGCAAATGCTAATGAGCGTCTCCCGAGTAACGTCTCTTCATAATTCCTATGATTAAACGCGATATCAAATTAAAAGCGAATGATGCCTTGACTGGACTCGTGGTCGCGTGGTTACTGCCAAATCGCAGCTTGTGGGTTCGATTCCCACCCAGGAAAAACATTTGTGTCCCAAACAGGACTATTAGACAAGTGTTATATAGTATGCATATATTATGTATGTTTATCAGTTGTCCGGTTATACACACTGGCTTCTAATTGCTTAATTTGGAATCAGATCGCCGTGTGCGGAATTGTCAAAATTATAAAGAAAGTTGGATCACTATCTCGAAAGTACTGAAGAGAATTTTGTTTCATGTTTCATTTCATCAGCCTTCATTTATTTATTTCAGTTAGCAAGACGCGATCCGCGTTCAGAAGAGGCACGCAACACGTAATACAATGCAATCGTAGTGCATAGTTGTCGTAGTGGCGCGTAATTATGTGAATTAGGCGTTACAATTTGCACGGTATCGAACTATTTAATGCGGCGCAAAATTTTATCGGTAACCGTTTGCTCGATGTGTCGTTTTAGCAATAAAACCGTGGAATCGCTTAGCTACGGTTACGGTTAATGATGTTTAAAGTCGAAAACGATGCTTACACACGCTCGCAACTTTTTCATTTCGTAAAAGTAGCAGCGTGCATACAGCAACGGATTTCAAAATGCCACTGCAAGCAGTCAATATATCTGTCTCACTCTTCCTGTGTCTCTCTCTCTCTCTTTGTTGTACTTTAAAGAAACTTTTATACTAGTGAACTATTTTTTACCGCAGATGTTGCGTTCTGATTACTTATATCAGAGAAGAAAAGAAGTAAAATGGACGCTTTTCTTTTAAATCCAATCTCAGAACAGAGAGGAATTGCTGCAACGTCTTAATTGAACATGGATTATATATGGTTGTCGGCTATTTTGCGTAATGGTGATAACGGCTATTATCTCTGTGTTTACTTTTACTTTTAAAGCAAAAATGTAATATGATTGAAGTCACGTAATATGCCCTAGATTACCTTTCGCTACCGCCATATGCACAAAACTGAAGCAAAAGATTAATTGCAACAGCGCCATCTTGATTTTGTTAATGCACGTTTCACTTGCACAACGGGGATATCTGGAACAATATAAATTTAATTTAATGTAAATGCATGTGAACGGGATATTAAAAATATAGTAGGGTTCTAATATTTGTTGGTTTGAATGTTTGCGTGTTGATCGCGCAACTGTAGACTAGTTTTTTATGATATTTTGCATAGAGATAATTTGTAGCCGTGATATGGCAACATAGGTTGCTGGTAACGGTTATTAATCCTAAGATCGGCCAGTACGCGGTTTTGTTCAACCTTTCGCATCGATTATGAAACAAGACCTGTGAGGCTATATCTACTTTTTTATTTGTACCTACCTACTGTTTTTATTTTTTTGTACCTACTATATTACTTTTTAATTACTACCTAATTGTAGGCGATTTCTTATTCTCAAATTCAGTTCTCTGTTAAATTAAAGTGTTCCTTTGTTATATTATGACTTTAGCCTTTTTGAGATTAATATGACTTGGCAATTTTTTATGTACTGTTTTGTTGTATGATATGCCTCATTTAGATAATATGCCTCATGGGAGGCGTAGATAATATACAATATAATTTGCTACAATCATCCCCAACAGATCGTATTTTGCGGTTAAAGTAATGAAGTCGTGTTTTTGTTATAATACAGTTAATTTGAAATGAAAACACAAAGGAACATGTTTTGGACGTTTAAAGAGGGTTGTTTTTATTTTAAATTAATGATAACACAATTTATATAACACTGAATTTTATAAGTTTTATTTTTAATACAAAAAACTATTCTAAATTCAAATACATGTATTGTCCAAAGGGTCCCGACTTTTTTAACAAAAATAAATAGTTTTTCAATATTTAAGGTCCTGAAATTGGTATTGCTCTGTACTGCCAATACTCTTTTTGGTTCTTTATACTCTTTTTGGTTGGTCTTGAGATTTGCTGATAAGTTAGTTAAGTAAACTAAAGTAAACCGTCTGAGCTTCAACAAACAATATATAAACCCAATAGAAAATTTTACAGTATTTGTACGGTAATCGAAAATGTATAATTTGTTTGATCATTCATCAATAACGAGAAGTCAAGAGTATCATAACAAAAAAGAAAACTAAGCAAGCGATTATCCAAGGTTCTTAAACCCATCAGACTTCCTATACGTGATTTCTACCACATAAATAGTACAGATAATTAATTTAGCAATTATGCCTCGCCGGGAATCGAATCGGTCACGCTCGGTAAAGCGCCACCCAGCCGGAGAGTACAGTTTAATATATCGATGTACCGTTCTGTACGTATGTATAGTATTTATAAAGAGTTCGTGCAGTAAACAAAACTTATCGTTTTATCTTAGTCTAGCCTAGGAAGTCGTTGGCAGTTATGACTAATAAAGAAGAGCGACCGTTTTATCTGGCCGCTTTAAGCTAAAAGATGGTTTACTAAGGCATATTTTCAGAAAAAATTAAAGTTTGTCTATGTTTTTTCAATATATAGACGTAAGTACGTTGTGAACCATGGTATTGCGGTTGAAATGGAAAATTTAAAAGACAAGAATTAACATAAATCAAAACAAATGTTAAACGATAAAATAGCTTTGGAAATTGAAAATTAATTAATGAACATGTTGAATAATTTCATGTATTCAGTTTAAGCAAGTTTTTTAACAGTAGAGGATATTATCTTGGTTGCGTTTTGGGATGGTTTATGTAGATGCGTGGTTTCGGTCGAAACAGCATCCATCTTATCGAAGTATGAACGATATTGGAAAACAAGAACCTACCCTCGACGATTATCAGCCCGTTCGAACGAAAGGTACGTTACGTATAATTTATCAACGGATACGAATTCGATGTAGTGAGTAGCGTCTCAGCAGAGGAAGGCAGTGGACTTAAATTATGATGATAATGAAGTCTACATTTCAATGACATCACTGAACCACACATTGTTTATACAAATCACATCATAATAAGCGTTTAGTATAAAAATATAGATCAGTGTATGGTAATTGAGGGCAAGTTGAGCACGCTTAACACGAATTTGTGATCAAAAGGCGTAATAGGCATCCATTTTAATAACCGAAACAAATGTGGGTATACAGAAACGTGTGAAACAATAATTTACTTATTTACATTGAAATCATATATGCAAACATTAAAGATTTAAGCCTGTAGTGTACACGTGGCCGTTTACACGCTTCAGGCGGACACACATTTTTTTATAACTGCTTCACGGTGGAAACAAATGAATATAAATTTAACACGCGTGTGTAGGCTGGATCAATGATACCTTATTATTATTGACTTAACTGATTTTCATAAATATATTCAGTAAAATGGCAACTGTTGGTTCACTCTTTATTTGACATATACAAATATTATTGACATATGAAAAAACATAAAATATAATACTTTTAATTATTTAAACATGGAACATTCTTATTCTGAACAACGCGCGTGTTAAATGTGGAATGAATTTCCATAAGAGATATTCCATAAGAAAGGCGTGGAAAGTGCTCCTTTAAAACCGGCAGCGCACTGGCAGTTTTGCACATCCATAGACGAAGGTGACAAGTTACCATCAAAAAAAGATGTTACGGTGGTACGTAAACGCGAGTGTTTGTAAAAGCAACAGTTTGCCTATAACAAAGGCGAATAGACAACATTATCAATGTCAATGTAGGTAACATATACGCAACCGCAATGAGCAATTCGAAGTTATCTGAGCTTGGATCTGCACTCCTACGCCGCACCTACTCCTATATACATACATATTTCTGTCGCGAAGTAGTGACCGCGTTCCGGTTTTCGCTTAATAGCTCACCTGGGACTGATTGTACTACGAGATATACGTGGAACTCCTATAACTCAAATGAATTGTTTAATTAGGCTGATTTGTCAAAGCTTTTAGACAAATGACTTCAGTTTCTACATAGGTCTCCTTTACATCGATAATTTGTTCAAGAACTGTAGATGCATAGATAAAACAGGACACATTTCTGACAACGGTCAGTAAAAAGTGACTTTATTTGTCAGGTTATTATATTGGACTGAGAAGCTCCCAATTTGAGTATCACTGAACTGTAAGTACATATAAATCGAACATAAAAGTGCAAATGAAACTGAATCGTAACACCATTAAGGGTGTACTGAATCGTAACCTTTTTAAGCTGCAGTAAAAAGGGGTAACGTGCGAGCAACAACACTTATAAGATCTTGTAAATTTGTTTTGTAAGAAAATCTAGAATTATGTGGATGTGTCTAGACTTTAATAATTGTCACTATTTAATAATTAGATTGAAGCAGCCAAATCAGCTAAATCGCGATTCGTATGAACGCAAAAAATGTAAATTGTTTAAGTTTGTAACTTATTATTCTGTTTTATTGTTGAGGGTTGTCACAAATGTGAGTATTATGTAGGACAATGGAAACTTGTATGGTTAGAATCACAAACATAATAAAGAAATTTATACGTACTGACCTACAAAATCGGTTTTGATGAAAAGTTATCGTTCAAATTACTTGATTAATAAATCCTACTGATAATTAAAAAAAAAACTATATGAAATCATAAATATGGTTGGCAACCCTAGCTGCAATCCGGATGCACTTACCTAAGTGTGACCACGTAAGATAAGGCATAGCTGCTCATCACGTAAAGTAGTAGTGTTTTAATAAGTTTTCGAGTTTATTATTTATGTTATTTGTTTTACGGATTCAGGTTGTACTTTAAACTTCCATGGATCGTTCAAAAACAAGAAATTGTGTCATTTTTCATAATGTTGTCTCGCGTAACCATAAACCATAGGAGGCCTGGTGCATGTTTGACCAGACTGCACCCGAGAACTAATTACATCTTTTTTGAGGTCTCAGAAGGGTTGTATATCATTTCATGTAAGAAAGTAAAGTAGATCTGATGTAACATTGTAAATACAATGTTTTATTGTGGAAAATGACATTATTATGAGATTATAAAATATCAAAATACGGTCTATTCCAAAAATATATAGTGAAGTGAAATATATAGTCGAACGTCGCTCCGGAATTAATCATAGCTTTGTACATGTAAATAAATAATAATATTGCACAGTTCTACACTATTTAAAACACTAGTGAGCTCCTACTTTCGATCTTTGTGGTATTTAAATCCAAAAGCTTGGTGCGTGGTTCATTTGTCGAGCCAAAACTCCACCCTCTATTAACTGGCAACCAAGTATATAATGATACGCAAAGTTGAAAGTAAACTAATTAAATTTCAGTTGAAACTTCTTGTCATTGACAGTTCGTCGATTACTTAACTTGATCAATGCAAACGCGTGATCAAACAATCAGCAGCTATGACACAACACTGTACGCAATTTTGTGATTAGTTTCAATCAGTTACAAAATCTAAACTCACCGTTAGAAAAGAACACATTTAATGATCAAAGTCCTCGTGTGTTTTTGTAGATCAAATTTTGACAGCTGATTAAACAAGATGGCGTCGTCACTTGTTTTTTCGACTGTAATTTGTTTTAAGCGCGTTCGGAGCGTATAATACCCGCGCGGGCCGCGGTGTGACTGCTCCGGTCTTGCCTTGAAGGCTCGACGATAGCTTAGGACTTGGTTAGATGCGCGTACGCATTTTAAGTTCCCATCGAGACAGGAGGGTAATGAGGGTGAAGCAAAACTGATAATATACGATTTTGCGCTATGATGGATCGTAATTGGACTTAAAATCGATGCTAGAATAATGGACGCGGTTAAAAGTTCTATCTAGAGTCACTGTTTAGTTTTATTAAAAGTAAAAGTTTATTTCACAAGAAAAAGGAAAAAGGCTTAAACCATGGCGCCCACGATATGGCCATTGAAATCTGCCTTCGAGCAGCGTGGTACACTATGCTCGAAGCCTCCAGCAATTGACTGAGAGTCTGGTGCCCAATAGCGGGTCTTAAAACTTGCCATGTATGAAAAAATTTAAATATACGGATTTCTGAAAGCGTAGGTACATGAGAAAATAATATGTAGAGTTCCTTTGTCCTCTCCCCAGCCTTATTTATAATCAGATCAGATGGTCGCGTTATATTTCAGCGGGTATGTTTTATTTATTACAATGTTATTATACTTTGTTGATAACTACTGGATATTCAATTTATTTATGTCATTTCGACATCACAATATCATTATATACAAAAATAAAGTTACCGTACTTTATTTACTACATATTACCATCTGTAAGTTAACGAATATATTAGTAGTGTATATAAACACCTTGTTATTTGAGTCGGTTAATCTTTTTCAGCGTTTAGAGCGTGTTAAAGGCTAGGTACCTACTGCTAATGCTAATGGATTCCTGTCAATTTAAACTCAGTTCACCTCACTTTAACAGACTACAATTTGTTAATTTATTTGATTCTGAACACATTATATTAATAAATAAGGTGTTTTAGTTTCCTCAATAAAAGGACTACAAAAAATAAAATTTAAACAGTTCGTAAAACTTCCTGGTTTTATTAATATTAGGAAAAAAATACGATACACAGACAGAAAATCTATCTTTATACGTACTTAATGTTTTACGCAAGTGAGAATGGCTGGCGGTATTTTATCTGTGGTCTGGTTGATCGAGAATATAACACTGATTGAATACTGGCATGAACGACCCGAAACAAAAAAGAAACTCCTCGGCCTGATAGTATTTACAGATAAGAAAATATCATTTACATATTGTCTTAAGAGTACCGAAAACGCGTAGGAGCAGAAAATATTAAATTAATTTGAACGAATATTTTGTTAAAATAAAGTTCAGTGTATTTTTAAAATTCACTTTGTGATCGCGCTCTTACAATCTCAAGTAATATTACGTCGAGAGCCTTCAAGGCTCTATGGACTTAATATGTCTTGTGTACATTCAAATGCAAACGTTATTCAGCAGGAAATTAAGTTTATTTTCTATTCACTAAAGCTCAAAGCTTTTCTGCATTAGTAGATAACCAAACGCCATAACATATAGACAGGTTTAGTAAAAATACACTTTATTGCTATATTATACAGTTGATTTCACTTTGTCGCGTTTTCCTACCGACAGTTTGCAATTTTGCATGTCTCGACACCGAATTTTAAATATTTCGTTCTTTTTTAGAATCAACAGTTCTAATTTTAAATTTGGCGATCGTCGCCATTATTTCAACATTGTTGCTGCAAAAGTACATCGAACATACAACCATTTCGGTATTAACGATTGAGACGTTACGCATTCCATATTAGTTGAAGTCGTCGGAGGTTAACGAGTTTGTGACTCGTGTGAAATTATTTCGACTTTGGTTATATATTTCGCGATCTATGATCGTATACGGACCAATATGATGCAATATACATATGTATATACAATATGGCAAAAACTACGGCAATTTTTAGAACTTAAAATACCTAGTAGTGTAACGTTGATATTAGCACAGACTGATTCGTTGTCTTTTAGTCATTTTTGAATTTCGAACTTTCTGAGTTCATATTTAGCTTTTCAATAACTTTTGTTGGTCCCATTAGTCCCTTAAAAATACGCTTCGTTTAAAAACGGGAGAGTTTAGGCACCTAATAAAAGACACATAGGTATGGGTATTCACGGTTGTTTAAGAAGAAAATGATTTCAAATGAAACTAATACGGAAAGCCTCAAGCGTCAGCCTTATTGCGCATTTTTCTGGTTACAACATTGTAATTAATTCTACGTACCACAGTACACTTGATTGAACTAATCTTGACTTGTCCAAAACTACTTTTTGAGGGGTCATTGGCCTGGAACAGGTTTTTAGGATGATTCGGACAGGCACACGGATTTTTTGTTCATATGTATAATACTCGTGTAAGTAGCGGTATTGACTTATTAAAGTACTGTTTTGAATTATAATTATAAACATCTTATAGGTTTCTTGAAAGAGTACTGGCAATCGCGTTAGAACAACCGGATTGACAATAGCAGTATTTATTTATTTATTTCAATTAGTAATAGTTAGCTTAAGAACTATCCATCAACCTAACAAATGCGCAAAAGTTGAATATTATTTGCAAAAATCGTTGTTGACAAAATATAATAAGTTCTATTCTGATTTGAAGTGATTTTAGTAGATCCTTTAATTTTACTTGAGTCGTTAAATATTACAGCAAATATGTTACAGTTTTATGCGGTTTAAAATAAATGTTGTAGGCTCGTGAGCCTGGCACTCTAAACGAAACACGAGTGTATACGCCTGAATACTTTTAAGAGGCAATTATGATTTGTTTGTAGAACTGATATTACGTTCATTTAGGAGCAAAATATTATTCAATTTCATTCATAAACTACATTTGAATAAATAATTCTTTTCTTTTTATAAAACCAAATTAGCATTTGAAGAACCATCATAGTTTTATCAATTAGTTTCGATTTAACCATCATTCCGACCTTTATTGTGCTGTCAAGCAACGTTGCTATTTTACAGCAAAAATAGTTACGGTTCAATAAACCGTTTATCTAAACTATGTACATATTTATTGCAAGCAAACATGACCAAACATGTTACTTTTGGACATTTCAGTAAACATCCGACTAAGTAATTAACACATATTTGTGGTAATCCGTTAGAAATATTTTGGTGACATTTTATCAAGTTCTCTGTGTAACGGTAGGTATACTTAATATAATAATTACAGGATAAAAGCAAAAAGCCTGTTTGAGGGAAACTTGGCCCGAGTCAGGCGGGAAATTTACCCACATCTCGGTGGCCTTCCTCTGCGCTGTTGGAGGCCTCCGGGGTCTCCATATGGATCGCACCGGTACCGTTAGCGAGCTCCACGTGGGTAATCCCACACCTTCACACTTACGGCGATGTGCTTCCACACACACTGACACTCCTCAATAGTGGGAGAGTTTTAGGCTACAGTGTGATTGCAGTGGTTAAGATTGGCAGACTTCATACAAATTTACATTTATTTATAACTAAAATTTAAATATCACTTGCTATAACGGTGAAGGAAAACATCGTGGGGAAACGTGCACACCTTTGAGATGTTATAAAGTATATAATATTTTCTGAGGTGTGTGCAGTCTACCAATCCGCACTTGGCCAGGGTGGTAGACTATGGCCTAAATCCCTCTCAATATGAGAGGAGACCCGGGCCAGCAGTGGACCAATAAATAGGGTCGAACAACATACACATTTATATTACACAACATATTCTAAGATGAGCCAGTTTCCTTATGATGTTTTCGATCACCGTTACTTGTAAAATGCATATAGTAAGCAGAGGTATGTGTCAGGATTTGAACTCCGACCACACGAATTGGGCGACTGTGTTTGAATGTGTAGAGTATTTTGCATATTGTACTTGATGTGGCAACGTATCCGTACCATTAGTACTTGACACGGAGGGTGCATTGCATATAAGATAACAGGAAATAGGTAAAGCAAATGAAATTAGATACTAAAGTACTATGCCCCTGTGCTCTGAACTACTGACTTTAAATGCCGCTGGGGTGTAATTCTCTGGGAATATCTCGAATGCTACACAACAAAATGAACTCTCTGCACTGATCATAGAGATGCGCTTCAAATGTCCTTATAGGTTTTATAACATTTTATCTATGCGTTGGAAAATGGATCGTACGTTGCTGGATTACGGTCGCATTTGGTTTGGAGAAAGTATGGCGTAGTAATAACGGGTCAAGTACGATAGTGACGCAATTGGAACTCAGGACGTGTAGAGATGCGGTCGTTTTTATCGATATCGATATTTTTTATTACAAGTGGCCAACGATCAGGTGTTTTCTTTGACAGTTCCGATATCCGCGTCATACCTAAACCTCTCCATTATCTCAGAACTAACATCCTCTTTCTTCGAATTAGTGCTGAATTCAACCGACTTCACACAAATTTAGTAGACATCGATTTGTACGGCGATTCGACTACATTTCTAAGAAATAAGATAATTTAGTTACTTACTTTTAGTTTTATATGTTAACCCGTCTGTAATTATTGTTATTTTGATTGAATACAAACGAGAATATTCGAGTCGGTTTCGTTATTTTGCTTATTTTGACATACCGATAAAGTCAAATTGACAGAATTAGCTGTCATTCTTTTTATTATATATTCCATGGATGCTTTCTTTGAAATACTTAATGTATTGGAGTTATTATTGTTTTATTACTTTACTTGCTGTTATCTCCCTTATTCCCTCATCAATTATTTCCATTAGCACACCCTCTTTCATCCTTAATTAACTCTTTTACAGGCAATTTTAAAGAAGCCTTAAAAATCCTTTTCCACGGTTCAAGCAATCTTACCTAAGATTTGGCACCATTTATAAAGATGTTACTTAACTTATTACGATATAGATTTTTATATCGATATCGATATTTTGAATAGACAACACTAGTACTGCGCATCTGCTAACCACGGTCGATGCAGCGCGAGCGTGAAGCACTAGCTCCATGTAAACTTGGTATATAGGTGACCTAGTTATAATCTATGTACTGATATTACATTCCTATGCTTAGGTTCGGGCGATATAAACAGGATTACATATAGAAGTTACTGTCCCGTAGCTTTTCGATACTCCAAATAAAGTGAAACTATTTTATTAGCCGTTTCTGCTCTGGTGCATTATCCTGAGCAGCCTAGTATCCTGTTATAAAAGAAACAAACATTCCGAGTATGATAAATACATAATTAGCAACCGCCAAGTCTTTAATGCCGACTCCCAAGTTAGTCGTCTAAATATAAATCCTTTGTTCACTTTATTAGATAATGTAGGTCTTGAACTAGGTTACCCGGGCCGTTCGCTTTCGCTCTATATACGTGTTTTGAATTTCGAATACGTTCTACTTGGAAGCGGTATCAATTATTAGATAAGTTGAAACGTAAGATCACTGGTGTTGCATGCCAGTGTTTCGGTAGGTTAACACTGGGTAGGTAAATATCTAAGCAGAGACAAGACATTCCTACTCTATGCGTTTTTCTTTATTGTTCGTCATCCGATTTTCCCTTTATTTCTTTTTGTTTGGTAACTCTTGACGCGTAACCATATTGAAATATTTACAGAATTGTCAAATCAACAGATATTTAACCATTTGGGATGTACAAATTTTACGCATTAAAATTGACATTACATATTATCTACATTGAAATTCACATTTTACCGGATGTTCTAAGGAAAATCTGAGAAAAACCGCGTAATAATATCCGTGTTAAAAGTTCAATCGAGAAGTATGATAGCGTTCCGCAATCAGGAACAACGGGAAACAGGAAATATTTCCGCTGTACCTATGCAGGAACATCGACGGAAAATATGAATATTGCAGTATTACTTGTCTTATCTTTTCTTTAGCTTCGCCTAAAATTACGGCGTGTTAGTTATTTTATCTCTTTTATGTGTGTAATGCAGCAATTGTTAAATGTTTCATAATTATAGTGATTAAAAGATTTCCCATACTATTATTGAGATTGTACTGTAAGGTGTTTTTATTAAAAAAGATATTACCCGTTCCATATTTTATTCAGCGGTGTTAATTTTTTATAACCTAGTTCACGAATCCTCCATTTTTCGTTAAAAGCTTTTGTAATTTGTAACGGAATATGGAATGAAATTCGTAATTTATTCGCATTTTTTCACAGCTACGTACCTACCGCTGGCTACGATAATATCGTTATGCTGAATAATACTTCAATTAATACCTCCTGTTTATTTGTGACATTGTTTGCGCGAAACCAAAAAAATTCTTCCAATCGACCATATTTCTGTTTCAAGGGTAATACGTCTGTGTATATTTCAGGGATCCAGCTTGTTTAATACTTTACACAATGTGTGTAGCGTCTTTATTGACCGAAACTGATAGACAGGCACAGCGTTACTAAAAAAATGCTTTTACATAAATACTCGTATCCGAAGGATATTTATGAAGAAAAATGGTTTATAATAGAGGGCTAGATTCTTCCAGGACATCAGCCATTTTAAAAGAATGAGCATAGAAAGATAAGAAGAGATAAAAGGAGAGAAAAAAAACCGTATGAAAGATTTATTTTTGTTACAAAACGATTCACTTATTACTCTTATTAATAGCCACTTATTAATCTTCACAGCTTTGCACACGTCATTGACTGGTTTGAAAACAATAAAACACCAGCGACATGAAAATTGTATTAACAACGATGACTTCATGTTGTTCAATACAATACGTAGTCACTTTTCCCATTGGAAATATTATGGAATATACTGCAATGTATATGTAATATGACATCACGTTATTGATATGTGGTGAAACCTGTGAATCCCCTTTACCACACACAATTAGCTCTGTTTAGAAGTTAGGTGCTAATTGCTACAATGTATCTGCCTTTGTCTATGGTAAATATAGGCTGGGGGCAAATTTTAATACTTCATACAGGTTGCGTCGTATGTATGGTCGCTATAATGTTAACGTAGGTATGTAGAATAACGCATACAGAAGAACGTTCTGAGATAATTGAATACAAAGATTTTTTTGTTTTTCTTGTTTTATTTCGTTTTCTTACACGCTATATTCTTTTGTAATAGATTTCAAATAAATATTTAAATACATAGAAGTACACACACACTTTTCAAATGTAGGTTGAATACAAGGAAATGATTTAATTACAATTTGCGTGCCACCATCTAAGAGATTCGTTGACCAAAAACAACTTACGTGGTCATTTGCTACTTAAACTATTGTTAAAAGACACTGTCTACGACATTTGCAATCTGCAATCTGTTTCGATTCATTACCGGGCAAATGTTCTTCGAAGCATGCAAACGGAAATTTGCTACTAGACGCTATCAATTTCCCAAATAAAAACACCGTAAACTCATTTACGATTGTTTACATATTAAGACAAGGGAACAGTTCGACACACTGCTGAACGATCCCAAATTAGGCAATTTAATGCCTGTGTTATGGTGACCAGGCAGCTGATAAACATACATATGTATATACATACGATATAGTACTTACATAGATTTTTTATTACGCCCAGACACAGAACAAAGAAATATGCTCATCACACAAATTTTAGTCCTGGGTGGGAATCGAACCAACGACCTGCAGTTTTGCAGTCAGGGTCTCTAACCACTCGACCACGAGACCAGTCGTGGATTATATATTCTTATTCTTATTAGATCTTTACCCCATTTCTCACGTATTTGTCAAAGCAAATAATTTTAAGAAACGTCGCAAAATCCATTATTCAGTATGCGATATCAAACAAGATATTTTCAACCATATTGCAATAGGAAACTGAGCACTTTATATATCTGTCCAGTGTTAATTGTCTCGGTAAATGAATATAAGGTATATAACGACGAAGAAATTAACATTGATTTCAGAGAGATATAATTCGTCTGAGAATACACATACATATATGTACATACCCAGCATTAATTCCTTGTGCTGAAGACAGACATTTGTGAATCAAAATGGTGTCAAAATTTTGTGTTTTTCTAGTTGTACTTGCTGTTCTAATTCAGGTTAGTAATGCGTTTCATTCGATATTATATACGAATAATTACATGGATCACTGCGATTATAAAGAGTGTATGTCACATACATAGTGTTGTGTAGTTCCAATCTCTTGTAAGACAGATTAGCTGAAGTACTTTTAAGTAGGCTTCGTATACTTGAAGCTCCGCAGTCTCAATGAAGTTTAGCTCCAGTTCTAAGTTCTAAGCACTAAGTTCTAAGTTCAGCTCAGTTCAAGTTAAGTAGTAAGGATAACACCTCAGCTCGATTGTTTCATATCCTTTGGATACAGACATTATAATGATAATAGTATTAGCTTAGGTCAAATTCAGACATGGCTTTCAGATTTCAAATAGATGAGCCTATGCTCTGGGAATAGAATAAATTTTTATGAAAAATAATAGTGAGTTTCAAAAAATGATAAGCTACAGTTAACATTTATTGAAACGTTCTGTTAACTGTTAATAGTCAGTTAACATTTTTTTATTAAACTTTCAATTGAAAATTTCAATTTCAAACAAATTGAAAATTAAAAAAAAATGTTATCAATAACAGATAGTTTCAAAAAATGTTAACAACTTTTTTGTAACTTTTTGTATGATAGAAATATATCTATGTACTAACATGGCTTTATTTTGTTTAGACTATAAGCGGCCATTGGTTCGGCGGCTTCGGGCCTCGTCCTGTTATAGGAGGCGGTTACGGCTACGGCTACGGTTACGGAGGCTTCGGCGGCTTCGGCGGGTTTTACCGACCGCCGCCTCCCCTTTTCTTCCCCCCACCACCACCACCGCCGCCCTTCTTCGGTTGAAGGCAGTTTCTAGTTCGGCGAATAAATAGAAATGTTATTTTAAACTATTTAAGTTATATTAGTTTAGCATTCATTCGCTGTGGTAGTCGGGAACTCACTTTCAGGCCAACCCTTAAAGGGCGAGACTCGAAGGTAATACTGCTATGAACATGGAATAGAGACATGTATAGGCTAGGTATTAGATTTTTCTTATGAATATAAGCATATTCGGTATTATAGTTGTTATTTTTTCATTTGTTATCTTCGTTTAATCTATCTGCTATCGGATACTCGTAAGAATGTCATCCTTTATCCGTTCTCCTCTCGTGAAATAAATGTAAGTATATGTTACTATTATATTGCAATATAAAATGTTAAATAAATGTTATTTATGAAAAACTACCATTTTTTAAAACTAATTCTCGATTATAACATCTCAATATGGAGATAAAATTTCGAATTATAATCTGTGGTTTTCCTCGCCCTCGAAGACTGACCAGATGAATGTAGCGTCAAGGAGACATTATGATTTAGGGGCCGCTTGTAATGGTTTACCCCTTAAAGTGATTTTCTTAAAGCGGTTTTCGCAATAAAAACTGATTATCTACTTAAAATGATTTTTTACTTGAAGTGCTTTTCGCAATAAAAACTGATTATCTACTTAGTGATTTTTTTCTAATAGTGGTTTTTATATTATAAACTGGTTTTATAATTTTAAAGCGGTTGTTCACCACGATTTAAACAAACTGTTAATAAACACTATAATTCAAAACGCTTAAGCTTCAAGGGATCATTATAATTTTTGATCCGTTAATTTAATATGGCACGCAAATTTTTGTCTTTATAGGTAATTAGCTAACAAGTATTTCGTGACTTATCAGTTTTATTTATTTGAAAGTTGACAGTGAAATTTTAAACTGACCTTGAAAACAATAATCTAAAGAAAGAAACTATTTATTTGCGACAAACAAATGCTTATTCCTTTTTGTGTTTTTATCTATCAATAGAATTATGTATGTTACTGTGTTCCAATTTTTTAAATTCTTCTTTCTTAATTCCATAAATAAAAAACGAAAGTTATCCAGGTTTTAAAAACACCTTTTCAAAATGTTTTTTATGTGGGATGTAAAATAAAAACAACAGTGCCGATATAATTAATATATTTTAACACATAATATTTAATACACATAGTGATACAACACGATATCTTAAACGTCATCTAACAACACATGTAATATTAGTAAAACCGTAACGTCCGGTGTTTAGGCCAATACAGTAACAACAACGAAATAGAAAACCGTCTTCAGAAGATATTTCATACCTTTAACAGTGCTTAAGGAATTTGGGCAGAAAAATATTCTTTGATCATCATATATAATCAGAAAATAGACATCACAAACCTTAGGCTAACTTTGAAACGAGAGTAGAAGGACTGCAAAAGTTATTACTATCATTATTAAATAAAATATTATAATTATAATGATATGTTTCTCTCTAAGCACCTAGCATAGTTGAGTTGAAGGATTATCCTTATAATTATTTGAAACATACGAAGCAAAATCTTATTCTAAAACTAGGAAGATTCTTACATTAATAATGATATGTTAATTATTATTTCAAGTTTAACATCAATATTATTAAAATCTAATAAATGCCTCAGCCAGAACGATATGTATTTGTTTCATTGAATACTTAATATTTTAAAATTTTTAAATCTATTCATAATTTAATATTAAGATAAAACATTTAAATGCACTAAGATAAGTGATTATTAATACGACATTCATAAGATATTGAATAATATTCATAATAATTATTAAAACGTTTATTTAATATTAACGTTTAAAACTACGCGCTTGTAATTTTAAAATTTAAAACTAAAAATGTAGACTACTTTACTTATTTCTTAGCCAAAGCTATTTTAAAAGTAAAGGTCGATAATCGGTAGCCGTTGTCCAAAGCAAATGTTTCGGTATTTTGTAGGATTCGGTCGTTGACATGACGTCTGCCATATATAAAATATTTACTCCCTTTGCGTTCAACACGTCCATCCTATAGTGAATCGCAGAAGAAAATTGTATATTTTCAATTATATGTTTTATATTGGCAGCAGTCATTTCAAGCAGAAAATATCACAACTATTTTTTTACCATCAGGATCGTTTATTGCCTTCATATGACATTAACATGTATCCGTATACAAATAGCTTGTGATATTTGCTGCTATATTTACTAATAAAAATATTAAAAGATACTTTCAAATATTTTTATTAGTCAAATATTTGCGCGTGGGTAGCGTTTACTTTGAGAGAAAATGCAGATTGTTTTCCTTTTTTAAAATCTTAATTTTCTCTCGAAGCAAGAGCTAGAAAGAAACAAGAACGGTTTAGTGCATTCGGTATACACCGATGCGTTTCTCGCCAGCGGTGTGTTGCACGAATTCGCGGACCTGGTCAGTCGCTACAGGCCCGATGCAGACCAGAGGTTCCTTGAAGTATCCGCAACTCTGAAAAATCATGCTATTTTCAAAAATACCGTAAACAACCAAAGAATCACACAGCTACCTTTATTAGGGCTGAAAAGCGACTGTGTTATTCTAAAGCCGAAACCACAGAAAAAAGGAAAAAACCCTTTGATTATTGAAATAAAAACTCCAGTTATTATTTCAGATACAAATTGAGACGTTTGAAAGAAATTGAATGAATACTTTTAAAAACAAAGAATTCTCGATCAAAAGAAAGTCTTTATAAAGGCTATAACAAAAAGCCTTCAGTTAATACACAATTGATTTTTTTATTACGAAAACTTTTTTCCAGAAGCATGAAGAATAATTTTTGAATATCATTTTGTATTCAGGCATCCAGTCTTTTTGTACGATTCATATTTATTTGACCAATCAAAAATGTAAAAAGTAATGGGCCAAAAGCAATTATCTTATTGGAAAAAAAGTATGCATATATTTCCAAGGGAAACCTGGAATATAAGGAAAGGCAATTTGGAATGGATGTCATGGGAAAAGTATTAATCGTTTTCAGGATTTTAAGTCTGAATAGAATTCAAGGAAGTTTCCAGGGAAGCAAGTCCTTTCGATGATGGATTGAAGGGTTATTTTAAGTGTTAGATGATTATTCTTGCGCACCTTCCTGGGCTTCTGGCGGTGGCGGCGCACCATCACGCAGCAGAGGCCACGGCTGATGTCACATTCGCTGGAGGCGGTGCAGTCCTCGTTGTATTGCTTGCGACCGGCGGTCGGTGGGCGGCACACGTGCATCTCACCTGAGACGGGGAAACGCCTTTAAGAATCAGTTTACTATACGCTAATCTGATTCTGGTCTTCTTTGTCTCCGGTTTGGTATCTAATCCAATTTAATGACGTAAGTGGATCTATTAGAAACAAAGGCAAACTATGATTAACCTCATTTATGTATTTGAGTGAGTGAATGTGTCAATAGCTTGAAATTTTGGTGTTACTTTGTTGTTCTTCTTAAGGTCTGACCAATATTTGCACATATTCATAAATCAATATTCGGTCTTCCGCGAATCTTGATCGTATGTTGAGAGAAAAATAACACAAATAGTTTGAATTGCCTACGGTTTAAAAACTGTTGGGTGTATTATGAACGAACCTGGCACAACTTCCTCGCAGATAAGCCCAGCGTCACATTGGTTTTCGCGGTTGCAGATTTCGCCCAGTTTACGTCCAGCGAAGGCCGGCAAGCAACGACCTCCGTCTTCTGTTGACAAAGTTACTTTGTCACACTTCGCCATGTTTCCCTCCTCCCGAAAATCATGACTAAGTATGTCGAAGTGCAAAATAATATTGCTTCCTTTGGAACAGCAAATTAATTGTCCTGATGGATGCGGTAATAGTAACATGATGATGCCTATCAATTTGATTCTGAATTTTAGTAATAAAAAATTATGATTTGGCATATGTAAAATCTATCGAAAGGGATTTTTCAAGAATATTTTTTAGGAATCATTTTTAATTCTTTATTAATGATGCTAAAGTAGATTCTGTATCGGACTAACAAGGCTTGTTACATCACTGACTGACCTTACTCCATCATAACGGAATCGGTGATCTTAAGTAACTGATACATTTTCATTCTTAACTACAATCGTTTAACATAGTGCCGTAATCGACCAACACGATGTCTTCACGAAAATACATATCCCTAACACAAAAAGAAAAGACGGCATAACATAACCTTTGCTCTTTTCATGTATTAATTATTCAAAGTTATTCGCAAACGGTTGTGTATATGAAACAAAGGACATTCTCAAAGTCATTTTATTTCGTCGTTCACGTACCGAGATCACGTAGCAAACGTATGTACGTATGTACATATGTACATATATCATGTCGTGTGAATATACGTAATGAAGAAAATTACGTCCAATTTCGCTATTCCCATTCGACGCGTATTTCACAAGTCGACAACAGCTTTGTATTCCAGGCTCGTATATAAATTTTAATTCGGAGCCCAGATTAAAGCGGGGAATGTGCTCGTTTATTTGGAGCCCTTTGTTACGAGTACAGTGCGAATGAGCATGAGTAATGTTCATTCACATTCATTCCGGTTCATTAGTCGGGGCGAATGAATTTTGAAATAGGTTATTTTTAAACTTCATTTGGCAGGGAGCGATTCAGTCTAATGAATGAACTGAACGGCACTGTTTCTAAAGTGAATGAATGAATTGAATGGAACATGAAAAACTATTGTCTTAAGCGCATGTGATTCAGATATATGTCGCCGGAACTGTCGTTACGACGTTCTATTTTTTTCTCGAACTAAACATTACAATGAACAACTGAAAAGTACGTATTAATTTATTAAAATTAAGTTTCATAGATTTTATTAATATGTATTTATTTATTATTAACATTCTAATAAGAGGGCATTAGAAGATAGGTACTCGTATTTGCTCTACACTTTGTAAGATTTACAAATACACCCTAATTATGGGTGCTTCCATAAATTTCAATAAGAGGGTTTAGATGTAATCCCAACTAATGTTATAATTTGTTTTAATTCTATGTATCCTAGATAATTTATACAAATTACTATTTCATAATTGATACAACTGGTAGTTTGAGTAACATTTTGATAATTGGAATAAGCGAACGAAGGTAGGAATGAACAAATGAACTCATGAACGAACGATTAATGGGAGGAATCTTATATATCTTTATTTATTTATAACGGATGGATATCTTCATCATTATTGAATACATTTATCGTGAGATTTATTTCAATTATTAAAACTTTTCTAAAATGCTGTTATTAGATTCTATAAGTTCGATATTTTACCACAGCAAATCGTGAAAATTTGATAAAAGGTATCAAGAGAATTACTTTGAGATCGCTTTAAGAACCTCGTAATAATATTAAGAAAGAGCCTCTTTGTAGAATTAAAGTAATATTGAGCTTCCTTGAAGATTCGGTCGGGAATGAAATTATTTTTAAATATAAATGGGTAAATTCCTCGGATGTTAATACAATTATATCTTTATCTGAGATCACACATCACCAATTACGGTAAAGACAAAGATATTTATTTGCTCAAATACCTACATTTCAAGTTTTTATAGAATTGTTGGTTCATTCAACATTTAGCCTTTTACAGAATTTTGAGCCGATAACTTTTTAATTACAGCAAATTAAAAGGTTTTATAAACACATAAAGACGGCACTATATACACGGTACACACACACACGCCAGAAGGTAATCGAGAAAGCTTGTGTTCATATCTGGCACACCTGTCCCTAATTTGATAAGTTACTGTTAATAATACTTTTGTTTCTATTTTAATGTATCTAAGTAATACGTTAGGTTAATGACCTCAAACTTGTCGTGCGACAGACTAATCCAATTCCATTAGCTAATTGTTGGATACTTCATTTATAAGTACCTAAGTATACTTTCGATAGCCCCACCTACCACCAGTCTTCATTAATATGGTCATCCACTGTGCACAATTACATGTATTTTGATTTCATTCGAACTGGACGAGACAGCTTCAATGAATTTGCCATTCGTATGACAGCGCTGTTACAGAGGACAAAATAAAATCATACTGTATACAGGTTTATACATTATTTGAATGAAAAATTTACACAACTTCTTTGTAGACCGGAGTTTTGTTCTCATAAATATAAATGAATTAAATTTCTTTGCCAAAAATAATTCAGCTTTTACTCGACGACCCGAAATAAAAACAATAGAGAGATATGAACAAAATAAAAAATAATATTACGTTCTACGGCGAAAGAATGTTCCAGAGTGTAGGTACTATTGTCCCCTACTATTGGTTCTGCTAATTGGAACAAAATAAGAGAGATTTCAGTATCTAGTGATATCGTAGCCAAATGCCATCATAATAAAACGCCCAACGCTCTTTATTAGGTGAATAATAGAAAAGGAAAATTTAAAAGTCGTATACGTGTTTGAAGATGATAAATTGTCATTTACAATGCCACCACATTGATTAAAATTACTCGTCGTTAATTTGATATAAAATTTACATATAACTAAAAGCTAATGTGATACTTTAATTATTTACTATCTCACCATAAAAGCAATACGCGTAAAAGAACATTTCATTAATTTAAGAACGCAACAGCAATCACTTAGCTGTTTTACATAAATATTTATTTGTAACGTGTTGTATAATTTAAAACAGTTCACTATTTTCGTATTCCATATAAAAGGTACTACCTACTATAAAGAATTAGAATTTATCATTTTAGTTTTTTGTATAATTTAGAAGCAAATGAAGATTTCAGCGTTCTTTTGAAAGAAAACATAAAGGTCGAAACTTCGAAACCTGTTTTTTGTTTTGATGTTTAAGGGAGGTATGGAAAATATCAGTTCATTTTATATCTATTAGGGTTTTAATTTTTTCCAAGTTTTCTGGTCTCGGCGCCCCGCAGTTGATGTATCAATGCTTATTGTCATATTGTTGACACTTACAATTCTATACCTCGTCTCGTCTCGGCAAGTCTCGTTAGCCATCCAGAAAAAATTGATGATGCATTTAAAATCGTGCGCTAGATGTTACAGATTATGAAAAATTCACTCGTCCATATGCGGCTTAGTGACGGTGTCATATCCTTACTGGAATGATACTTACCGGTCTCCAAGCACATTAGTCCACGGCAGCAGTCTCCGTTGATGGTGCAGGGGGCGCTGTAGCAATGTGTATCATCAACGTCGTCTATGCGGTTGCCTTCCAACGCCTCGGCGTATGCCTCCTCCGGTTCCACCTTGAAGGTAAAGGCTAATCAAGATCTGGTTTACAAATTGTTTCAGCAAGACGGCTTAGCACCACCGCCTTTAACGGCGGAATGAAGTCACCGTGGGGTAGTTGCCCCATGAGTCCTGCCCGGGTAAGGAGGATGTCCTCGAGGCCCGAAGTCCCCACGCGCGACCAGCGTTGCGGCGTGAGATGTGTTTTAAGTAAGTAAGTAAGCCATATTTCAAACGTTTGAAATACGAGTAGCTCAATGTTTCAAGTGCGTGGTTTTGTTGGGAGGTTCATAGAAAAGGAAACAAGTATGATCAAAATACTTTATTTTCAACAACATTACGTATAAAACATTTACACTGTAACTATTTAAATATACGTACCGTAAGTATGTATGTTCTAAACCTATTGATCGATAAAATTGGACTGTTATATGTACGTTGCGTACGCTTTGCCGTACGAATATCAACCTTATAGTCAATGCTCATGCTTTTCATTGCGTTGCAAATAATTACAAACTAATTTGATCATTAATCAATATTTATTAATGTACTATTATAATTCACTGTCCACAATCTCAAAATCAATTGACAATTATATTAAAAAAACTCGCCTACATGTAATATTCGCTTTTGTAAACAGTACACATCTGGCAACACATTTCTAAAAATGTCACAATATCTTGTCAACATTGGTATCAATAGCAACATGTCTAGTCGACATCAATATCAATAGCAATTAGTCTAGTTATTTTGCTATCAATGTCAAAATGTCTAGTCACTTTGCTATTAATGTCAAAACGTCTAGCTGGAAATCCATTCGCTGTGTATGTAAATGTTGCGATCCTTGTTAACGGATAAAATAAAAATAATAAGTCAAATTTCAAACTATTAAATATGTTTCACGTTGTATACTGATATGAAGCATTTTCTATAAGGCAATATCTATAATTTTTTTTATAAGCGATGTCACTTCGCATTTAAACTTACCTATAATTAACACAAGTTCGTTCAAATCAATTTGACTAATGACTAACACTAGAGCAGTTCAAAGATTTTTCAGTGAGAGTATTATTAATCGGAGTAATGACATTTATGCGAGGGTAACCTTTCTAGGATGCAAAGGCGATGTAGCAAATTGCATTATCATATGAATGCTGCAGCGCAGCAGGACCCAAGTCTCATTCCTACGAGGAACGAAGGCCGCACGGAAACGGACATCGACAACAATAATGCACTGTATTGAAAATGTTGCCATAACTTTCGTATACATTTGCAAATAGCTCCAGTCCCCGTAATCCTAGAGAGATATACCCAAATATATGTAAATATTATTATCATATTTTTTTACATGCAATACATCAAAGGATACATAAAATTAATAATAAAGCAGTCGGCACAGACTAAATATTATATATTTTTAACATTACAAGATTTTCAAAAACGAGAAAAAAATTATGTCCAGCCAGGACGATACCCTGTAATTATACTTGCGTCTACTTTGTATAAAATATTGGAGTTAATTAGTGCAAGACAAATAAAATACAATTTCTTTTTTAGTACAAACTTTGAAGTGGTTATAAAACACCAAAACCAGAATATTTTAGTAAATTTCCATTCAAATAAAAAATACTTTTCAAATGTCTTAGTAATTAAATTATAATTTCACAATAGTTTAATATCCATTCTAATATCGATTCCACAGTACAGCGCAAGGACTTCTATAAAGACCTTACGTTTTTCGTCGAGGGAAATATCGTATTCAGCCAAAGTAATATTGTCTCTTCAGGCAGCTAGCACGAGGATTTATAGAGATATATAAATTATGAAGAATCAAACGGAGAATACTTCTAATCATATATCGTAACACACAGTTTACTCTAACGTATACTAGCACTTAGCAATAGATTTCCAATGTTTTGATGTTGTCCTTTCACACTAGCATACCATAATACCAATCCGCGCGTGGAAAAAGCTGCATTAACTGCTACGTAGTATCAACAGCCTTGTGTTTCGTCAACCTAGTTTCATGGTAAGCGATTTTCGAATCGATTTTTTATAATCGATATGTAAATCACTCAAAACACGAATTCTTAAGTGATATTGAATAATAACTAGTGCTTCAAATTGAAAATTAAATTTATTCTTCACTCAAATACTATAAAGCGACGTCAGACTCGTACAATGTGGGTAGTTAGACAAGAAAACGAAAATAGAGGGCGACACAGTCGCACGCGTGGCCAACATCTATGTAACGCTTGCGAACTATGTACTGATGGCATCGCACGTTTAAAGCACCATATATTTCAACTTAAACGTATGTCATAGTCAGCCTTTGATTAAAATTAAACCTTTCTTATGGTTATGAAACCTAAAAACACTAACGGAGGTAATCCAATGAGGTTCTAGCCATCTGGCGCCACATCCACAGATAATTGACCTCTTAATAAGAACAATGACAGTTGACAAATGTCTCTTTTCATTTGATTGTTGAAAATCTTACAAATGTTATTGTTCATATGGATTTTATTAATATATAATAAATATTAATATGAACGGGTATAGCAAAAAAGTAAAAATTTTGGATAAGACTGTCTCGATTAATCTCTTTAGTCCTATCTAAAGTCCTCTTTACTGTTCTTCAGGACAACAACCCTTGTACGTACGTATTTAAATGTAAGCATCAACACTTCATTGTTATTGGTCAATGATCTGTCGCGAAAACTAAATAACAATAAATATTACAGTATAAAAATAGATTTTTTAAATATATTCATGCAACGTATGATTTTCTGCTGTTCAGTTTTATATTTTTTTGGCAATTTCGACGGTTGCTACAAACATACATACATACATTGATACAAGGCAGCTACGGTATTTCGAAAATTCATCCATTTTAAATTCGTTCAAATCTCGGTTTAACAGTTTAATTAAACGTTATATTTAATGTTCACGACTAGAATCATATTTACATTCTTTATATTTTAAAATTTGATCAACGCGCAAGAAATTCTAGCTATTCCCTTGAAATGGCTGAATATAAATATTGTTTATGATTAAAAAGAAAAAAGCTAAACTTTGGAAAATCGATCGTTTTGGCGGGAAATTAAATGTCATACGGTAACGTTTTGCAATTGCAACAAATACTAGTTTATATACGCAAAAATATTCATACACTTAATGTCGTGTTATTAACCATGAAATGTAGCAAGTCGATTTAAAGTCATGCATGAATACTTACAACTTGTTTTACGGTACGGCAGTGCTCGCGTCAAGTTCATTTCCGTGTGAAAATTTATGATCGCAGCATTGAACTACAAGTGATCGATCCGGAAATGTGTAAATCACATTCCAACAGAAAGTAAACACGTGTGGCGTTGCACTTATGGCAACACCACTTGACATATGGCAACACTAGCGCCGCCAGTAGGCTCACAACAATGGCGCTGAGTAATACATAGAGAACTACGCAAAAGCTTTATAGAAAACAGACCTCTTGTATAACTGTCAACTGTATTCTCCGCATAAGTTTAAATACAGAGTATTCCGTAGTCGGAGTGTT
>DWGJ01000549.1:0-28681 GCA_018246895.1 Aspitha aspitha aspitha | reverse complement strand
GTATCTGAACTTCGTAACGACTTAATTACACAAACTTGAGACCATTCCGTTATGTGCCGAACATTAAGTGTTGGAGTCTTTGTTTAATATTACCAGAGCACGCTAGTTTTCAAACCATTTGTAAGAAAAGTTTGAATATTCCTTGCGTTATATGTAAATAGTGTATACTATAGTCGTATAGGGCAGTAGACAAGGTAACGAAATACACCTTTTAGTGAAATTAGTTGAAAAAATCTACAATGCGTCTAACAATTAGGTACATGCAAAGCAAACAACGACAATATATTTAATGAAAATTACTTTGTTAACTACCTTTTGATGGGTTATTAAAAGGAAAAAAAAAACAGAGAAAACAATTCATGATAACACAGTGTATAGCTAAGGCACATAAAGTATGGGTGTATAAGAGGATGATACGAGTAGTAATCTAAGTAGGTACGGTTTTACTAAGTGCTACAGCCATTTCAATTTTTGCTACGTAACAGTACCTTCTCATAAGATATGACAGAAAGTTGACCTTGGCGGTTGGGGGTTGCTTCTGAAGATAATGTTTTATGTCGGTATATGAACAGAGAACAAAATAGAACCTCAATGAACAAACAATAGTAAATCGCTTTCTATTACGTATACCTTTTATGCTAATTCGAGCAGTGATTGCCTATTGGTTTGTACTTCGCACTCCAAGCGAACGGGGTACAAATTTGACTTTTCAAAATACGTGAATTTTATAACGCGGATTTTAACTATGACTTTCGATACCACAGGGTATTATGAAGTATAGCAGTTTCTGAGGTAGGTGAAGTCTGCCAATATGCACTGCAATGCAATATGAACTCGATCCCAGTCATTGTTCTAATTCGGAACAATAAAAAATCTGAAAAGAATAACAAAACCAGTAGCTGTATATTACAATATTTTTCCGATGTAAGAGTTTTAACCCCCATGATAATTAATGAGCAAATGAGCATAGTCATCAAAATCGTTACATTACAATCGTACAGTCAACTAGCAAATTAGACAAAACTTCCAAAATCGATTGTTTTGCGGTTTGTATTTTGTATCTAAAATGTTGCAATTACTTTTGAAAATATTATGAATTATTGTAACCGTTTTATTAAAGACACATTATAGGTTGTAATATTTTCAAGAAATCTAAGCGTAATACATTTCATTAGCAAAACACTGAAAGGTTACTAAATTTCTATTTCGTGTTACATCAAATTAAACACGTTTCCACCATCTCGCCGGCCACTTGGGCACTTAAAACGTCATCTAGATGAATGTCCTAACTTCGTTCGAATAAAGTTTTAGCGCGTTAAAACCTACAGCCTCGCTTATGAAGAGAGGCGAATTTATTCCATATACATTGCCTGTTTGGTCTATTTATTGCCCCGAAAAAATATTCAACAAGCAACCATGAATAAGTCGTAGAAAATTATAGAATTGGAATAATGGAATGATATTACATTACACAGTAGGTAGGTAGTGTCTACAATGCAAAGTACCAATCTAATTCATAAATTTAAAATTGTATCTGAAATAATATTTTTCGGATATCTGCTGCGTGCTCTACTCCTGCTGAATTGTAATGTTAGCATATATTTATAAATATTGCGCCTGGATGGAGTTACTTTACAATTTAATTTACATTTATGTGGTGCAAAAATTTTGACTCAAAAATATCATCCAACATTTACCGATGTCTTATACAATATTATAATATAATACTACCGGTGTTTTATTGATGTAAAGTTTAATACAAAATGGGAAGTTTAACGGCAATTCACACGATTTACGTGAATACAGCAATCAGTTCAGCGACACACAATTGTTCATATTGGCTGCAATTTATTACGTATTGCGAAGTGCCCATAATTTATTGTCCATCTCAATAGTACCAATATGTTTTGTGTAGGTACTCATTTCAATGAACCTTACTTATTTCACAAATATTTTACACTGATTTTTATTATATACGTACTTTGAAGATCTCAAGAAAAAATCCTAAAGAAAGAAGCAATGTGCACATATCAATAGAAAAGAAAAAGAATAAGACTGGTGACTGTTTAAAAATGCAGTTAGATTGTTTACCTTCTAAATCCTATCTCCACCAATCTCTGTATCAACCTACGCTCCAGCAGTTTACAGTGGCGATACAAATTTGTATCCAGGAGTGCTTTGTCACGTAAGAGGATAGCAGCAAAGTTCGACGCATATGATAATTATGTTCATTGATTGATTGGACCCACTGAATGAGAAATAATACAATACACGCACGTTAATAATATTTGATAATACTTTACAAAACATGGTACTGACGCTGATAGCTGGAGCTACAATTGGTTAATAAGATTAAGAATATATAATATGCCTACAATTCCGTATGAAAACAAATGAGAGCAAGCAAATAAGATAGGTTACTCTAGATTTAATTTGGGGGCTTTTAGCGTTAGCACTGACATTAGTTAGCTCGCCAAGGTAAAATAAAGGGTATCAGACGCTCGGTTTCATTACCTCGCTTTTATCTCACCAAAACTACTTAAGAGATGAAATAAATTTTTTTGGAAAGCATCTCTTTTTATACTTTAGTGCTGATTATATATTACAAGAGTCCTTGATTACAAGTTGATTAAATTTTTTGTCGTTGACTATTTTTCTAAAATTGTTTACTAGATTCTTAATAAGTTATACATATACACTATTATTCAATTTTTCTACTATACCTACATTTAAATATTTCTTAACTTGTACCTATAAACTGGAAATATATGATTCTTTAGTTGTTATAAATACTAGATTTAATTAGCTTCAGAACTACAAATTACATAGATATGTTCTCGTTGATGCAATGTTAAGTCGGCCACAAAAAAGTAGTGGGCAGTATTAATTAAGGAGGAAGATGACAGCTAAGTATTATGTCACCAAATTATACGCAAATACAATTAACAACTGCTCCACCACATTGTCCTCATACGCTTCGAGGCTAATCGTTCATCCAATCCGCTAGTATTTGACAGAAATGTAACTATAGTGACGAACGCTTACAATACTCGTGTAGCGCCCACTCCGTCAGGTAAGTAACAATTCAACTCGAAATACCCCAGTCTCTGTGATATTTCAGCAATCTGATGCTTTGCATCGGGGCCTCTCGTCGAGAGTCCTTCAGCCAGTCAGGTTTCTTAATTGCCAGAAACCTTCCGGTATTGTTTTGATAACGAAATCAAATTACAATCCTAGAATAGTCATAGTACGAGACAATCCTGCTTCTACTGCTGACGGTAAACTATTGTCGTTGAGAACCAAAGGTTTTTAGAAAAACCAAAACAGGATTTTTATAAAAAGATAATTCTTGTTATTGAGCTCCATCACAAGTATGTTCGCACACCTCATGGCCGTGTGTACAATTCCTGCATATTACGGACGACTTTTAACTTTATCGTGTCATAGTTTATACGTTGGAACGGTACCTGTTGAGTCTAGACGAGCGAAACTTGTTCTGTTGTCGGTTAAGGTTAGAACAGGTGACGTCATAAATTTGTTACAACATAAGCTTGCGTTAATTGGGCTGTCTATTACAACGCATTAATCAATTTACACCACGTCAGATTAAGGTGTGATTAGTACCAGAGAACATGGAAGTAGTTAAAGTAGCAAATAATGCAGTTGATACAGTTTATTGTTATTGAATATAAACAAATAATGTAATAATGTTATTGAACAGTACTTAATTATTTAAACTGACTATTTTATTCAATTATTTATTTTAAGAAGTAACGTTAATATCGACTATTTTAAATTATAGTGACATTTAATAGGTTAACTACTGTGGGATGTGAGAAATTGCGAATCAACAATTTGTTACTAGAGGCCATTAAGAAAAAAATCATTATTAACTGTACCCAGGTACTTCTAAACACACCCAAAAAAACATTAATTTGTCAAATGTGTAAATGTACTTTTAATTTCAATCCATTCCAAATGACAATATAAATAATCGTCATATAAAAAAATACAATATCAGAGCTTTGAAAAGCGATTGAAAAGAACGGGAACTGAAAATAAATATATTAACAATATTACCAACCGGTACAATTATAAAGCATTATACTATTTGTATAAGATCAGAGGCCTCCAAAGCCCTTATGTATGTTAAAAGTAATATTGACTATCGAATATCGTGAGAACCCCCACAGCCGTCAAATTTTTATGTAATATAATTACTTTTACTCTTATTACAAAAGGGATTTTATTTTTATTGTCGCTCTTTTTTTCCCAAAAGTTTCCAGCTGTCCAGCCAAGTTACAACCTGTACCTATATCCTCATAACTAGCTAGTTTTTCACAACAATTCGCTAACAGTTTTATTGCTAAACACGGTCTGATGTAATTAAATTAAGAATTTACAATGTTATAAATATTTATTCCATTGACGCTCCGTACAGATGAGCATACATCTGCAGTGGTCGCACTTCTATTTGGTAGACTGAATGTATTTGAGGAGGGTCACCGTTAAACACCCGGTTGGACAAAACCGAGTTTATTTAGGCTATTTGTTCCATTGGTCGTGTTCTCGTTGTCAACTCGGGGAAATTGAATCGCCACCGAAGTTTGTCTTGTTAATCGTGCTATCTATCGTCTGGGGCATGATGAAATCATCGCTATCTTAATATATTTAATTTAATAACTTCATAGTTGAAGTGGTGTAGATACTCGTATATTCGTGACGACGGCGAGCCGCAGCGGTCGCAACAGCAAATAGAATTATTAAAAAATTTATCACGATAGTGAAAAGTATTCTTTACCCATACTAAGAAGTAAGGAAGTAAGGACATAAATACATAGCTTTATTGTATGAGGATGCAGGCAGCTGTCACAAATGACCACTGTCGTCTATGGACATCTGCAACCAACCTCCAATAGAGCAATAGGAATGGTACTGCTAGCGAATTTAGTTAGTAATAGAATTTAATACTAATAAGAATTACTTGGTGAGTATTCAATGGTAACAAGACTGAACAGATGGGACGGTTAGTAACATTAGTCCAGTTAGTACTTGTTAGTATATGTGCAGTTAGTATTAGTTAGTTAGTTTTCCCTATCAGAGGTCGATCATAGATACGGTCCTACTCTTGAGGACTGAGATGGTCGCCTGTGGTATACACGTTGAACATACTCTTCAAACCGAATCACAAAATGTTTTATTAACAACTGCTTTACATCTGAAATAGATGTGTCGGTGGGACTTCCCCGGGAGTACCTATCTTATACTCGTACTATTTCTACCGCTTCCTAAATCTGAGTAATCCCCTGTTTTTTTTAAACACTGGCCATCTAATGTTACGATCGTGAATTCTTTCGTTTACAATCAGGCGGTAAATCATCCTATTTCTGGCATATTAGATAATAAAGCAGACACCGTGGAAAATTAAATGAAATATTAACCACATATTTAACGTCGAGATTAAACGAGCAAAGGAAGGTCTTTGTAGAACGGGCGGTCGGACAAAACCGAGTTTATTTAGGCTATTTGTGAACGTTGACTGCGTTCTGTTATCAACTCGAGGAAATTGAATCGCAAGCTTGATCACTCTTGATAATTATGTATATATGAAGATATTTATTTTCAAAAAGAGAGAAACAGAAGTGAATGAAACAAAAGTAAATCAATAAAACTTACGTTCATTCATTAACAATTATAGTGAGTCATGTATCGCATTCATATAATTATCATTTTTTAAATGTACAATAGACTTGCATTTGACTTTAGGGCACGACATGATATTTCTTCACTTTTGTTACATTTCCTCACCTTAAGTTTATCTTTTACACATCTTCAGATTACTGAACCAATTGAACTATTCAAATACTTTCACATGCATAAGAGAAGTAGATAACCTTTTTAATAACTTGTATGACAAAACTACATGATATACAGAAACTGCGTATTTCGGACCACTGAACACCGTAAAGGCCACCCAATAGGTTAACAATCAATTACAATAAAGCTCTGTCTAATGATCATCATATTAAGTCGACTATGTGCGTTATTAGGCAGTTTCGGTTGAATTACTGATGTGAACATTTGGAACTAATGAACCAGAAGTACTGAACCGGAGCAGGGTAGCGGCCTTAATATGGTTGCAGATGTCACACGTACTGTACAATTAAAAACACGGGCGCAGACTCATACAAAATGTGACACATTTACATAATTCCTTTCACAACGCGCAACGTATATATTTTTTGCATATAGCTACGTATTTAAAATTATGCTGATAGTATTGATAAAGTAAAGAACGGTTACAGTTACGCAGATAGTAAAATAAAAATCATTAACTTAAACAAAACCTTAAAAAAACACAAATGTTAATGTTAGTAGGTGGGTACATCAGCAGTAAGTTTCTACTACAATCACTAAGGTACTTCCTATGTTTTTTAATTGATTTTATAATGATTTATTGCTTGATATTAACTTATAATTTCGTTCATGACATTGTTATTCAATTTATAATGTTTGTCAATTTATAATCTTTAATTGAAGTCGATTACAACAAAATTAATTTTTAATTTCAGTGCAGAATAGCATTATTATTAAAACGCCATAAACTGTATTACAAAATCTGTGCTCATACGATATAAAATACGTGAATTCATTTATTACGAAATTATAGATCTCTCTTGCTTTCAATTAAATTGTTGACACAACCGTTTAATTTGCACCAATTTACCGTAACCAGACATTGTATGTATGTTGCGCATGAAATTCCTGGAATTAGATAGTACGAATCTATCAATTTAGAATCGCTTGTTAGAAGTGATGCAGTCATGCACGAAGCATAATAATTATTACCTACAAGAACGTAATTGTTAGTTAATTAATAGGTTTGTAACGACCTATTAACAAAGCCACGTTAATAAATTTAAAAAAATATATATTATAAACAATAAAAATATTCTTTCAGATTTGCGACTTTTCTTTATAACAAACTAATAAAACTTCATGGCTAAAGGTTGTATTGTTCAGTGATTTGCAAATCCCACATCAAGAAGTGAATTATAAGTAACAGCTATTAACTAAAACACTGTCGTTTTGTATAATATTATTTGTACATGTGTGAGTACCAAGTCCATTACAATAGTTACGTGCTTACCATAAC
Source organism: Aspitha aspitha aspitha (assembly GCA_018246895.1). Lineage (NCBI taxonomy): Eukaryota > Metazoa > Arthropoda > Insecta > Lepidoptera > Hesperiidae > Aspitha > Aspitha aspitha. Next base: position 21,525 of record DWGJ01000549.1, on the reverse strand, counting down.
TTAAAAAAAGAAGAAAATAAAATCAAGGGTACTTGATGGGGAATTCGATTAGCGACTACTGAATGGTGAATTATATTTGCGACATCTAAACAAACGAAAACATTCATAGAGATCTGAAACTGGAAATAATCAGTCAAACAATTTTCATATTAATTATTATTTACGAAACGTATTATTCGGTACAAAAGCTTCCTAATGATTGAAATAAACAATGGGCACTCGAAATCAAAATTCTCATCCATATGCATCCAACAGATCACAATATTCAATATCGGCCATGTGAATTTCAATGAAGTACCTAACTTTCAAGAGAAAATTGGAGAGATATCTGAATATTCTTCGGCAATTTCGAAAAAAATATGTTAATCTATTCGAGGTACGGGGGCGACCATTTTCATAAATTGATTGCTTCGGGCCAATATTAAAAGAATTGTTTTATTGAATTATAGATTTAAGCGAGTCAGTGATAATTGACTTTTTATTGAAGTTTTTTATTTCGTTACTGGGATGCGGTCCGTTTTAATTTGTCTAACAATAAAGGAATGGCAATGAAATTACCCTTTGAATGCTGAAGTTTATCCCATATTAGTCATCGGAATGTATAATGTAAGCAAAATTCTCCAAAATATTCTCTCAGGTGTGGTAAGTCTACCAATATGTACTTGGACATCGTGGTAGACTTGTCCTTAATCTTTTCCATTCTCAGCGGAGATTTGTATCCAGAATTAGTATGACAAAAAGGAGTAGGTGATGATGAATCGTCTTTACAACCTATTCAAATGATACAACCATTATCAAAAGTGAATGGTAATTTAATTCCAGGAATTCAATTTCAATATCAATGAAAGTAAAGGTAATTAATTAAGAAAGAGCCCATCAAGATAGTCTAGACAAGCAAGTTTTGTTTTAGATTAATCGTTAAGATAAATATTCGCCCACAGAGACAGAGTCCATAAAAAGATGCTGTGTTAAACGCAAATGGATTAGCAGGTTTTGCTAAGTAACGATTCTCATAAGTAGAATCAGACTGTGTCACCAACCAGCGAATCATAATAGGTACTTCACCCGCACTACATGTATAAGGAGTACTTTAGACTTATTTCTAATGTAAATAATTGGTCGATTAGTCTGAAACTAAAATTTACATTTTTTTGTATTTCAGCCCAGCAAACAGGCAGACGGACCACTATTAGTCGCCTACAGCAATCCAGCGTTATATGTTAGAATGATTGCCTATATAAATATAAGTCTCTATGACCCATAATCATAAAGAAACGAATGAAATATTAAATTCGAAATGTTGTCATTCAAAGTTATAGTACTTTGGTTACACAGGAATAAGATACGGGTATAGTTCTAATCTTCGCCTAGTGTCTCAATCTAACTTCAGATCTGTTGATATCTTTATAAAGCCGCGAAACACAAACTTCGAGTATATAAACTGCATAACGTTAAAACAAGTTCCCATTCTCTACACAGTTTTGAAACTGTACCTTACTTTTAGAAGCGTTAAGCAGTACCTTACTTTTTAAAGAAAAATTTTGCAAGTTCTTTTGTATTATAAAATTTAATTTGCAAACTCTTGTAACAAATTATTATTTTTTTATTTTATGTTATGTTTTATGTTCAAGCAAACTTTATAACTAACTAACCGCAAATACAAGAATGGATTCTCTTTTATACAAATATAAGTGAATCCTAATAATTTATCGCATATAAAAACTCTTAGTAAATGTTGTACCTGTACCTACAATTGCAAAATATGAATTCAATAAACACATTATTATTCTTTAGAAATAATATAATTGATTCATTTTGTGATTTATGACAATTTCACTTCTAGCTACATATATATTCCATTTATTTCAGTAAAATACTGAAAAGGTTCTCTAAACGCCCACACCTAATTTATTATTTATAGTTATAAATGTGGATATTCTGCGGATCCTCGCTAACCTCGCCTAACCGCTTGACCTGGCAAAGAGCAACGATCTTTATCGATAGATTTATTAGGGCATTATAATGAAACATACATTCAAGGACTTCAAGCCAAACTGGCATCTTCGCCAATATTTTAAGACCGCTTCTCGCTTGCCTCACTTGTTTCTGCCAGATACAACTTTTTATACGCTTTAGATTTCTGATATCTCAATAAGAAATGCATATTATGTAAGGTAAAACAATTTCCGCCATTATACATACGAGCGCGCAACAACATTTCACCTCGATAACATCAAGAGGATCAATGTTTAAATTAACCTATGATACAGCTTTTAAACAACGAAATCTATACATATACATAGTTATACATATTATACATAGTTTAATTAATCGTCGAAATGTTTAGTATAAATTACTGCTTTAGTACGAGAGAAACGCTAAAGGAGTCTTGACCCTAAAAGGTCAGTAACATAAGTTATGAATCTGCCTTAAACTCCTAAAAACGTTGCATTGCACGAGTATCTGTTTCTATTTTTTGTCCTGCATAACGGTTGAAATACGAGTCTGGTAAAATTGTGATGCAGCTTAAAAGCTAAATTATCAACAACTCTCGACTAACAAAATCGGGGACACCCCTGAAACTGGAAACATTTCGAAAGGCAAATAGATTCAGCGAGTCGTAGGGTTCTCTAAGAACCCTCATAAAACTGATTTGAAATGTAAATTTCAACTATTTCATCTCAAAACAAAGACTACAAAATTCGTGTCATTGTATTCAAACAAAGCTAAGCTGAAATTAATTCGCGATGCATTTGCTCGGAGAACGTCCTAAATGCGCCGCTGGCCTTCCAATTCTGTTTTCTGCTCAGTGGACCGCCTAAAATGTATTCAACAATGACAATGCTGTGTTTACTAGTGAATTGCAAGTTTCATTTTACACATTTTATTCTAAAACTCTCCAAAGCCACGCAATGTTGAACTCAATTTTTCAGCAAAGCAAAAGAATATTTAGACTAGGACTATATAGGCTACAAGTGTAACTTTGTGGCATAAAACAGTTCGCTATGCCGCCTAAACGCGGCTTGGTATAGAAGAGGATAAGGACCCATCTCATGAAGTTGCTACGTAAAGTATATTTTCTTACAAAGCCGAACAGATTTGTATGTCCGATAAACCTAATCCAATGCTCTAGGTAAAATTTAATGGTCTGCGCTCTGTTTTTAGTTGCTTTTCAGTATACTGAGTGGCCTGATTACCTAGAAGAATGAAAAGCTGGACAGAGAGTTGTTTCAATCAGTAAGTTTACTTTGAACTAATTTAATACAGACGTCGAATTAGGTTATTTTTTCCAACAATATCATCCGTTTTTCACTGCGGTCACTGCTTCTGGCTGATCTGCATTAGGAGTATTCTAGGTTTGGATATTTAGGTATTTGATTTTGTGTTTTTCCATGGCATGTAGAACACAAGAAATTGTAATCCCACTTAACTGTTTCGTTTTTGTGCACGTATCTGACTATACATTACACACAACATTTACCTGATAGGTGATACAAGTTTGTCAGTGACTCAAATGTCACAATCAGTAGAATTGGACAATGACTATTGGAATAGAGCCAATTGCATCAGGGACACAAAATCACCCGTCAATGATGTATGTTCCATTTTAATCTTTTTATATTATGCAAAACACCGCATTTTGAAATAAACTGTACTAGCACATTATTAGGTTGTAAAATTAAATTTCGTCCAGATAGTCAAATCAGCTCGTGGTCAATGAGAAATGGAAGTAATGTCCTATGAAAAGTAAAGCCGAAACGCATAAATTCTACTTTTAAGGCCTAAACGTTAAACAAACTATTTAAAACGGCTATTGTGTGAGAACCTAGATCAATTTAGTATAAAATATTTAAATTATATTTTGAACAATAAATTTACACGAGTTGACATACCGTTCCAATATGAACAAGAAAGCTTTAATAGAGTTGCAGAGCCGTCTAGACCACATCTTAGGTCGTTAAGACGCTCGTCGCATACTAGTACTAGCTCACCATAATTCAAATAGCTCGTTGAAACATTCAGACGATAAATCTTTATGACATTGTTGCGAAATTCAACACTGAAGATTCCAATTAATCTTAATTACCCGTCTCGTGTTTCAGAGACACTGCGATAAAGATCAAAAACACGTATTTTCTGTACGCAAGGCCCAGCTTATCTTAGCGGCGGAAAGGGAACATTTTTTCCAGTTGTCCCCTTTTACGGAACACAGGACGCGGGATTCCTTAAAAGCCGGAAAATTTGTCCAATTCACTCTTTTGCTCTTTGATATTGTGATTCTAAAGAATTTTGTACAGTCCTTTTACAAGCGCTTCGAAACACAATTACCATTCACAAACACAGAGTGTAAGTCGAAAGAGCATCGGTAATTATATTTTCGGAACATTTATAATGCTAGCTTTACAATTAGTGGCTCTCGAATTCCTAGATAGGGCGAGTCCAATTCAATTAGTCGGAGCGCTCGAACCTACTGATATTTCAGCGTTTATCCGTAAAAGCTAAGTGAAGAGACGGATTTAAAATTCATAAATACAGACGATCGATAAGGAATAATTTCCTGCTCTCCGTATTCGAGTCGGGTAACGGCGCGGAACCGTCGGATTTCGTTGTAGAGAATAGGGAATAGGGCGATCTTCTTGCCAGATCCTCCGCCGGCTACTTACAGTGACTTTGTCATGTAAATCAGCCACTCAAAACCTTAGACAAGACATCGTTTAAATTGAAATATTGTGAATATTTCACCCGGTCCCGCTTTGATCTAACACTGTGATTATCTGTTTCCGTTGATACCAATCATTTCGCAACACAAGCCATTTAAATCCTTCAGGATCCGCTAATAATTACAAGGGAAAATACGGACTTTGCAGAAACCGCAATAATCTTGAAGCGGCTCACTAATAAATTAAACGGGAGGTCAATTTTTCTCTACAATATTTCACTGCGATTTGCACCTAAATGAGAAACGCAAATTTTCTCATTCAAGTTTTTGCTTTTATGGAATTTTGCACCAAACACGATTGCGATTTGTAAATTGACGTTCATTTTATTGATGACGTTTATGGAAGGTTTCAGAATATTTTTCATATCACGTTATAACCCAATTAGATCTATGTTCATTAGGTAGCACACAGTCATGGGGAACAATGACCAAATTATATATTTTAATTCCCTCTATTAGGTACTTTCATGTTTTGATGTTTATGAGATCAGAAAATTAATATATTTATAATTTACATGATTTTATTTATTTAAATAAATTATACAACATAAAAGATACGAGTTAATATCCAAAGGGCTTACGTACATAGGAACAGCCCAGCCCTATTTCCCAATTGGCGAGATTAATATAGATGAGAACATCACGCAGATCCCCGTACATAGTCCCGTTTCGGCGATAAACAGGAAGATTGAATACTGAACACATATTTGGACGAACGACAAATTGTCCCCACGTGGTCCGACCCCAATAATATTATGTGCGTCCACGTTTGATACCAATTTCACTGTATACGTAAAAAGGATTTTACTACCGAACGTTTTACAAAACACCTATTAGGCTAATGTTCACTTATTTGTGATGAATCACAATTTGCTGTATAACAGGGCAATGGTAGTATTTATAAAGGTTTTTTTATAAATAGCTATCCCGTAAAAAAATGTCATATCTAAATCTAAGCAAATTTTATAAGTACAAATTACAAATATTCATAAAAATCAGCCACTAACAAATTTTCACACCAGTCTTTGAGCATTGAAATGCCTACTTCTGTTAGCACTAAGGTACAATGCGTCATCTCTTTGTTATACGAGTATTTCCTAGATATTTATTAGACACCATAACACTTTTGAACATTCCCAATATCCTTACATTCATATTAAATACCTACTAGGATATAGCCGCATCGATTAATTATAAAATACGTTATTCATACTTATCATGTATCTATGCTGATTACTTAGATGATATATAAACGCACCCTTACCTATAACATGCGGCTAAAAGTTCTATTGACATTTAAAACAGTAGAACAGTTGGATTAAAAAAATAATATACAACTCACCAATAACCTTTACAATCCCATTCACTTCCTTTTATTTTCAAATTGCTTTATTGTACTGGCCTTGAATTTTTATTATATTTATTTTATATTAACTTTGATAAACAAAATACCGAATTTACATTCCAGCGACCTGTTTCGTTAGACCGTAAGATATGTCAGCCCCGAAGCGCTTAACCTTTATTCCTTAGATAGTGAGTAGGCGTGTTGTTATCATATCGGACATATTTGTACCGTCTCTTATTCACTGAACTAACCTTGTTTTAGTTCATGTAACATTCATCATGTTCCCGTATTTTTGACAAACTTTTTTTTCGTTTCTGAACGTTATATTTATATTTAATTATACATCTACCTGTAAAAGCCTTAACTACGATTATTCGTTATTGTGTAAAACCTAAAATTTACTCAGTAATATTTTTAATAAAAGATCCTTTTTCTTATTCTGCGATAATCCGCAGCAACAGTAGCTTTTCATGATTTAACAAATAAAAGCCTGTTTTGTTATTAAAATCAAAATTATGTAGTAATAACAATGTTTAGATGTAAAATGATTTAAAAAATTTAAAACCACGCAAAGTGAACTAATATTTTTTTTACGTATAGGTATGTGAAGAATTTATTGTACAAGATTTGAGCTAGTGTTAGCATCTGGGAAACATTTTATTTTTCGAGAAACTCGTACGGTACCAAACATACATAATTTTAAAATTATAACGCATTATTAGTACTTCTTAGTGGTAAAATAACCTTAGCAGATAATTCCACTGTCTAACTCTAGATCGACCCTAGATAGGTAAATCCGGTACAAAATTACCACATCAAAGTTTTCTACGCATACGCTCAGAAAGATTACCATTCTGAAAGCTAACGCTGATAAAGTTACAGTTCGTACATCCATTCTGTTCTAGGTCGGGCCGTCCTTGAACCCATTACTTCTCCGAGCAGAATTATCTTTTGAGATAAGTTTAACATTATAATTGTGAAAAAACACTCGTACGTAAACCCCTGTATCATGTAACCTTTGTGTGTCGCCGAAACGTCGTCTTAGGAAATCCTATTCGACGCATGTTTGGTTAGGACGCATCCCGCCGACGTCAAATATTTGAAACAGTTGATAACAGAAGCCTCGCTTCCACAGGGTGTTAAAATAGATTGGGAAGATCGCGAGCTGTGAGGACTGAAACTCAATACCAAAACACCGAAAGCCTAAAAGTACCGTGATTGGAGTGGCGCATTCCTGCATTTGACGGTTTAATTCCTGAATTCGCTAGACTTTAGCTCGCTAAATTCCCATAACATTATCTAACATTAAGATATTTAAGCTCGAGTTTCTAATGAAAGATTTTGTGAGGATTCATAATTGTAATAGATAGCTGAATGCAAAATCTATACAGTTGTATTTCCTAACGTCGTCGTAATAATAATAGACAAGCTCTTTACGATCGATATCAATACAGAACAAATCATCAATAGCTATAGAGATTATAACCAGAAATACATCCAGTGCCTACTCTGATGTTACCCCAATTTTGTACCTACATCAGCAAGATGCCCCTGCGGTTTTGTGTTTTGTCCCTAAGATGTATCCCTACTTGTAAATGCGGCTTGTAACATGTTAAACAATCCTTCTTACCAAGAAGTGTCTTTATCTGTTAGGTGTATTATATTTGTCATATTTTATATTGTTAGAATTTACATTAACCATTCGATGGTATAGAAAATGTATTTGTTGTTCGCGTAATTCCAAATTTACCAATGACTTACGCTTAAAAAAGAAATACTATATTTTAAACAGAGTAGGTATACCTATAGAATTACTATAGCAAAGGTAGGCTCAATCAGAGCTGCAGTAGGTATCTACTTAGCATTTATTTGTTAAATGTGAAGACTGAAGGAAAATTGTAGCCCTTCGCGTTTCATCGCTTTCTATAGATTACTTTGTTTCGAATGTCAATAAAAGTAGTAGAAAATTCACTCTGTAGAATCTGAAAGTCAATAGCAGGTAAATATTTATTCTTCGTTACACTGTCGTGCTTCAAAACTCGAATGAATCTCAAAGAGTAGAATATCTTTTTTTTTGTTTAGCACTAGGTTTTTACATTTTTCATTGCAGTTCCCGAGTGTCTTGTCACTTGTGCATAGTCGCTAACAGTGCTCTCAATGGCGCTCAACAGTCTTGCCCAAGAACTGTATAAAAATACGAGAATAATTAACAATATAATTCTATGTCAAAACATTATGTTTCAATAAAGGTTTTTTCTTAATATGCCTTCACAAAAATAATTTCCGTCAGGACACGGTAAACAGGTCGCTCCAAAATGAAAACATTTCCAATAAATTAATTGCATTTCTTCCAATTCACACAGGGGCATGGGTATCTACAAGATTTTCTTAAGGTCATGCTAACAAAAGAAGGAATGGGTCGCCCAAAAAAACAACAAGGGTGCCGTATAAAAATGCAAGTAAGTGTAGGTAGGTAGCCACTTTATCGGTATCGACAAGATAATAACACTCCGATAGATGAACCAAATAGTGGGATATTAATTGAAAAAGTTTTGCTCGACGCTAGTTCCCACACAGTTCGAAGAGTCTATAGTAATTTGGGTTAAAATCATGCATAAGTCTATTTACTTTTTTCTTATTATATACACCGAAGTAAAATAAAAACGGCGAAAGTTGCGATAGGCTAGTAGTTGAATTTCAGTCTCTTTCTTACTCCGAGGTTCTTGGTTCAAATCGTGGCAAACATCTGTGACTTTCCAAAATTATTTGCATTTCAACTTAAAATTTTTATTCAAACTCGTTATAACGGTAAAGTAAAACATCATGAGGAAACCTGCTAACCTTAGAGTATGTTATAAAATGGACTTTTAATGTTTTTGCCGGTGTGTAAAGTCTGCCCATACGCACTCCGCCATCATGGTCTACAACCATCTAACTATGTGAGGAAACCGGTATCCAGCAGTTGAACAATTAGCAGTTCAAAAAAGTGTATACAAATAAATCTAATTATAACGGTACCAATTTTAAAGCTGAACCCGGTTTTCAATACACCATACCCAATCAACACTTTGCACAAGCGAGTGAAAAACAAATTTTTGTTAAAAAATATTACAAAACATTAATCGCCATAAATATACAATGTATTCCGAGGAGCAATTAGGAAATCGGATGCGGAAATAATTTCACCCTCAGGAGCTTAATAGACTGTTCCCTTTAAACGATTACACGTGTAGTTATATGCTTCAAACGGGAAAACGATTATTTGTTCCCTATTGTTTATTAAGAACAGGTGAAGGGGCCGCAAGTGTTTTAATATGTACCTGCGACTGCTTAAAATACAAAGCCACTTACTGTATATGTACGTAGAAATAACTGTTTATATTGAGACCGCATATGGTGTTTCGAATACGATAACTTTTTTATAAACAGTTAAAAAACGAACAGGCAGTAGTCACAAGGGGTCGGAGCCACCCGTGAACATCACCAACCTCTATAAGGTTCTAGGAATAAAACTGTTACTTTGAATTCAGTTAGCAATAGAATTAGTTACTGAGTATGTGTTTAATTATGCTCACAACATTTGAATGGAGATAAATATTTACCGACCAACTTTCGAATACAACCGTCGGAGTCCACGCGACGAAGTTGTCAAACTTTTTATTTTTGTATGCATTCCGAACTTCTGATTGTGTGTGAAACGAAAATCGACTTCCAAGCTACTGAAATACTAGCAAAAGTTTGTTGCATGTGGGTTGCTTAACTTTATACTGAAGGTTGGATTAAAACTTATCCATGGGAAAATATGTCGAATTGTACCAAACATATCTTTGCAATTAACGTATTATCATCGGTTGATATACATACATACAAATCAGTACTATCAACTGTTGGGAATACCGTGTCCTAACGACGGAACTGCCATATATGTACATAAATATGTAGCCAAGTCCGTCAACATAATATCTCAAGCAAGCGACACGTGAGACGAAGAACTTGATTGATTAGTACCAAAAGTTTACTTATACCTACGATTTTCATAACAGTATTTACTACTAAATAAATATTATTATTTATATTTCTATAGAAAACCGACGACAGCGACGTTAACAAAATAATTCATGTGAATTATGGGCTATGAGTATGAGTTCTTCCTGTAAGCTCTTGTCATAAGGTCGTAAGAACAATAAACCTTTTTCACCACACTATTCACAACGTAATAATAGACTCTCAAAAAAGAGAAAAATACACCTACTTAAGTACTAGTTGTTAAAAAAGCTGTAAAAGTCGGTACCCCCGGTAAGTCGATTCTCGTGCATTTCAACTAACTGTAAAATTAAAATTATTGTCATATAACTTCAAGTACTTAGGATTAACTATAATTTTACCGATACAGTAGGAACTCATAATAATGTAGGAGCTCATCATAATATTATATATGTAAGACTGTTAGTATGTATGTATTTTTGTACGCAAAATATATATAAAACTCCGTTTTTCCTATCTTTTTTCTTTTTCTCTTCTCCTAATTTTATTATTCTTTTTTTTTCTTTCTTTTTTTGCAACCGCCTTCGTCGCTTTCTAACTGCCAAAAGGTTTAACTGGAAGAGAATGCTTCTAGCATTAAGTTCGCCTTTTTGTACCTTATTTTATAAGTTGCAAATAAAGAATAAATAAATAAATAAATAAATGTATAGAATCGTTAAAATATTATGTCCTAACTATACATAACGCTTAAATGTTTAGCATTGTATCAAAGTATCAAATCATAAAAATTCAGTGGAAGAAATTCCCGCCAGTTATATTCGCAACGTTCAACGTTCAGCGAACGCCGAGTATTTTATTATTCATTCACAAGAAGCGCCGCGATATTTACTTTCCCATTACTGTGACTGCGGTCGCCTTTCTTGCATTCAAAATTGAATACATGCCCTCTAAGTGGCCTCGCACGAATAGCGGTGAATTTGTAAAACTGGATAGGTGTATCGTCATTACATTGTTTCATATCGACAGACTTTCGCTCTTATAATATATCATAAAAGCAATCCTGTTATCCTGAATAGATATTTATAGTTGTTAATAGACGACTAAATGATAACGACATTCAAAACATGAAAGTGTATTTCCAAACAATAATTCCAATTGAAAATACCCTTTAAATTCACCTAGTGGCAAAAATGAACCGCAAAAAGTCCATAACCCACACTTTAATTTGCGGTTCGAGCGTAAAGCAATAAATAATCGTGAGAACAAAAAATGGTGCCTAAAAAATCTCGATGCACAAACCTCGGCAGGCGCTCAGCTCAAAAAATGAAAACAATTAGCGGCGGCGCCGCCTGCGCTTGCATCGAAGATAATTTACCTCCATTTGCAATTGTATCTAGGATCTAGGACTGTTTTATGAAAATATCACACACTCCATATAAAAAAGATGTTTTCGTTCCATTAAAAGAACATTGAAAACCCTTATTTCATAATGCACAAATGATGCAAGTTGGAAAATGTGCTGTTCGGACTTTAGAGATTTTAAGGGTTTTATTTTCACACAGTAGGGGTTCGGGAAGCTCTATAATACAAAATGAGCCAGAGAGAAAAATCGGAAAAATCCCATTCCTACATATCTCATTCACGACATTGAAACAGATTTGAGCAGTCACCGGCAGGCACATGCTTCAGATTGTGTTATTTTGAAACACTATTTAAACAGAATAAATTTGATCGAAAGACTGTGTAAGATTTGTCTAACCTAGACAATGCCGTAAGTAGGCAGATACGGAATCTTGATCAGAGTTTATTCTTGATCCATAATCGTAATGTCAATGGAAGCCACCAATAATAACAACGAAGGAAAGAAGAAAGAAGCAATTGATGCAGTAACCAGCGGAGCGCAAGCAACCTTCGAGTTGGATTCTCGTTACGACGTTTGAGATTGCACCAATTTATCTGCTCGCGGCGCAATAGATACAGGCTAGTGTCAGCTTTTTGTATCTTATGTGCTGCAAGATAAAATATTAATAGAACAAAATTGTGAATGTATCATATAAACGTAGCGTTGTAACATTTATAAATATGATTCATTTTAGAATGTAACTGAAAACGACATTAGACTTGATACAGCTACAAAATCTACATATGATCACGACTCTAGTTTGTAAGCGCTATTCAATATAATGAAATACAATATAATGAAATATAGCAGTGTTATCAACACTAGGTTACCCTAGTGGATTGACATTCAGCCTTCCACCCGAAGGGTCCGGGTTGGATCCTAGCACACACCTCTGCCGTGTTACGTGCGTTTTATAACTAGAAAATTCAAATATCACTTGTTATAACGGTGAAGGATAATATCGTCAGGAAACCTGATTAGCTTAGAGCTGTTATAAAATATATAATATTTTCTGAAGTGTGTGAAATCTACCAATCCACACTTGGCCATGGTTAGGGTAAAAATGGTGAAAAAAAATGTTTTAAACTATTTTCCTTTTCGATTTTACAGAACACAGATTAAGAAAATATGTACCTACGTAAAGTAAATTGTAAGCATTTATAATATAAAATTCAAATTCTAAGACAAAAAAATTTATTAATTTCACATACTTGTGCTAATCTTTATAAATGCCCAAGCGACTTCAGCTACGAAATCGCCTTTCATATGTATTTACAGCAGGCTAATGTACAAATATAATACGGAATGCGGTACGTCGGGCGGTCGGTCTAATGGCTTCCATTACGTTGCTCGCCACCTGCGGTAATGGCTCAGAAATATTTAATTGATGAGAGCTCCACTGATATCCCGATACACATTTTTCATCCATTTATAGTGTTTTTTGCGTGCGCTTTGTGAAATCACGACACTTAGTTACGAGGCGAAATTTAATTTTTTTATTCCAGAATACCTCTACCACGATGCTTTATGTTGTATAGTTATTGTAATTTTAACAATGCGATGTGTACACGACGACGGCCGATAATAATCTTCGCTCTTCGGCGCTAGACTGGATTACCGTTACCGTATTCCGTCAACAGAAAACTGCATCAGGTTTATTGTTGTAAGAAATTGATTAAATAACTGAATGATGTCCTTATTGACACTGACATTATATATTGATTATCAAAAATTTTATTTAGTGATATATTTGTCATATTGACTTCGTAATTAAAAATATTTGTTCAAAAAGACCAGTCTAAAACAAATAAATAGGCAGCTATAACTTAGTTTTTTATTATCTACACCAATACCTATCTACCGCGAAATAATCATGGCTACAGCAGTAATATGTAACAATATAAGTATGAAATTATTATTTCAACTCAGTATAATTTCGTATAAATTCTAGGTTTGCGGTCTAAAAATAGTCTGATTAAATCAACACAATGAATATGGTTTACCTGAATAATTATTTCAATACCTGACCACATAGTTTCGATAACTTTTAATAACTATTGCACCTCGATGTTATTACAGAAAATCCATGTAAAGTGACTACCTATGCCAATTACATAGTATAATTGTATATGTAGGTACCTATTACCTATGTTACGTAAAACATGTAATATTCATTGAATGTCGTTGATACGTAGATAATTTAATTATCTATGCTAATTATTGAAGTTGTTAGTTTGAACCGAAACCAAAATGTTAATTCCTTATTTCTCGTTCGCTTCTCAACACAAAATCAAATCAGCGCAAGAAACTCTCGCTAATTACACAAACGTATCTGTGTTTGTACAATTCGCGTTGAAAACACAAGGTTGTATGTATTGCGAAAGCATTTCTTACGTACAGTTGGGTAGCTACCTACCTTTTCTTTATTATCATAAATATAATTGTATTTACTTATATAACACATGTTAACAAGGTTTGAGCTGTAATTACGATATAACAAAGGATATTTTTTTTAAAGTTCGTGTTACATATTATTATCTACATTATTAATGTATGTGTTATTATTCAATATAATTAAGGTAGTTTTGAACGGGGAAAACCACACCGTTTTTCATCCTGCTCAGTTTGTCGGAACCACGGTAATTCTATCGCGTTCTTCCGCGACCCCGACAGTGCCTGTCCCGCAATAAGACACCATACCACCTTCCTGACGAACTAAAGCCAAAGTTTTCCTTCCCGCCTATTTCAGAGGAGCACACGGGAATACAACGGGTGCTCTTACGATATCTGTAAACGTGACGGTGTATTTCCCTGCGTCCATTGCCTAGGCCTCGAGTTATGGAAGTTTGAGGAGGGCGTGATACATCCTCCACCTGCACTTTCTCTTTTTGCTGCGGATTGGGAGAATGGTCGTCAACCTGAAGTAGATGACTGGCGCAATACCTGGCGCATTTTGCTATATCATTGCAATACATAGTTTTGCAAATAAAAGTTCAGTTGCAAAAATTGTTGCAAATTGCAAAATAATAGCTAGCTGTTCAATTTGAAACACATTTTAATAAAACCCCTAACATCTTATTTGGAAAAAAAAATAAAACTTTTTCATTGACAGTTGACGGCCTGCTGTCAATTGTGACAGCTTTCAGCATCAGCAACAGCCAGAAGTCAAAGCAGTCAGGAAGTGATGACATTGACATTGTTGTTTACCGAATATCTTCCGCCCACATGAATTTCCCGTTAGAAATAGAAACTTAAATCATACTCTCATAATCAAATATATTATACTTCATCAGCACGAAGCATACTATAACATCGAAATGTCTCATCAGACCGGGATACAAGGTGCGTAAACTTTTCCACTTGAATTAGCTTTATCTAAAAGTATTATCAATTTAATGTGATAAATTTATGAATTCTGAAAGCATAATACCTCGTTACAAATACAAAAACATTTGGTTGTAAATCATTATCAATTGAAGTGAGAAATGAAGCTAAAAATATCTCGATCGATATAATTAAGTCGCGCTAGTAATATGTGATAATATAGTAATATGTAGTAATACAGATGTCTGAATATTTAAAAAACTTAAAACCATTGTTCATTGAATACCAAATGCGTCAACACGAAATTATATGAAAAGTGGTAATAACCTGGAATTCATTTTAATTGCAATTTAGGAAACTGAAGCATCTGTTAGAGATGTTTTTGGGTGTGGGTGTATTTTGTCTAAAGATTAACATAATGACTATTAGATACATAATCATAAAATGTAGCATTTTCTAAGTCACTATGTAAGTTTTTGCTAATTACATCTAATTATTTTTTATTATAGCTAATGCAGAACTGAAAAAATACTTTGGCAAATGTAGAGATGGAAAAATAAGAGTTTTAAAAATTAGCATTGAAAATGGTAAGGCCTTTTTATAATATTAGTATCTTTTCAATCTATTTTAATTTCTTTATTTACAACAGGACTCATAATGGGAACTCTCAATTAGCAATGACCAAAGCTCGACTATTGTGACAGTTATGGTCTGCTGTCGCAACCAAATCTTGATTAGTATATTCCTACCTCTTTAATCTCATATTATTTGATATTTCAATTTAAATATTGCAGAAGAGTTGACCTTGACAAAACAGCAACCAGTAAAAGGCTCGTGGGAGCAGGATTTCGACAAATATGTACCGTCAATGATTGTGGAGGACATCCCTTGCTATTTACTATACAGGTGAGCTTCAAATTATGTATTCCATAGATTCTTTTCTTTTATTACTGGAACTTGTGTCTAAAATACGAAATAAAGTTATTGACAAATTTAATGAAATCATTTTCATTACTCTATTGATATTGTTTTTAAATTGCCATTGAACTTGTGAGATACGTATACATATCAATATGAGAATAACTATTTTTTTATTAAGTGAGAGACTTGTATGAAAAATTTTCTCTCTATATAAACCTGCAACAAAACTCTTTCAATACATAAAAGTCCCTACTATGATCATGATCGTGATCATAGTCATTTTAATCAGTAGTTGCATTGATTTTATATGGCAACAT
Source organism: Aspitha aspitha aspitha (assembly GCA_018246895.1). Taxonomy (NCBI): domain Eukaryota; kingdom Metazoa; phylum Arthropoda; class Insecta; order Lepidoptera; family Hesperiidae; genus Aspitha; species Aspitha aspitha. The sequence goes on along the minus strand of DWGJ01000549.1, from coordinate 5,512 downwards.
AACCCTCCATAGGTTTGATTCGACCAACTCCCTAGGTCATGAGTGGCTGCTGCTCAGCTGGTCACCCGACAATGCCGCTGTCAGACACAAAATGTTATACGCTTCTACCAAGGCCACACTCAAACAAGAGTTTGGTTCAGCTCACATTAAGGATGAGATGCATGCTACCACTAAGGTATTACAGACAAAATATTTGTAATATTTAGCTTATAATAAAATAAACAATTTGCACACCACATATTTATAATGGATTAGGTAACTATGTATGTTGTACGTACTTTAATTTTTAAAAACTAGTGAGAATTCATTATGTGTATAAGGAAGAAAGAACTTAAGATCTCCAATGTTACTAGTGCCACTAAACTTAATTACTACAATTTAATTAATTTAGTACCTAGCACCTAAGTAGTTAGATCTAGGTGAACAAAACCATAAGCAAAATTATGGCCTTTTTAAAAGCAACAATGCTATGACATGAACTGAGTCCCTACCCAATAAATACCTTTAAACTAAATATCAAATTGTTTTTTTTTCAGGACGAGGTATCCCTAAAGGGTTACAAAGCTCATGTGAGCGGTGTGAATTCGCCTGCACCTCTCACAGATAGGGAAGAAGCATTAAAAGAACTGCAAAGTGAACATGAACCAAATTATAGCATTGATTCTAGGTAGAATACTTATATCAAACACTTATGTACTATTTATTTCTGTGTTTTATCAAAGTGTTTTGTGTTTCTATGGTACATGAATTTTTAATAAAGGATTTCACAAGTGTTAATAGTATCCATATTTTATTCGTACAGACAGTCAACAATGGGTGGAGTCGCTTTTCCAATCACAGAAACAGCAAGACAGGGTATTACTGATCTCCAACGAGGTTCCTACAACTACTTACAATTTAAAATAGGTAATTGTAACTTAAGGTTTAAGTTTGTCATGAGCAGTTATACCTTGAAGGTTCATAGACTTTCACCACATTTTCATCACTTTTCATGTTGAAGTGGTTACTTATATTATTGTATTCTAATTTAAACTTATCGTATTCTTACTCTTTCTTTCTAGATCTAGAAGAAGAACAAATTCATCTATCCAAAGCAGCCGTTATACAGCTTACCCAGTTGTCTGAGCAAGTGCCAAATGACCAGGCCAGGTACCATCTCTACATCTTCAAGCACACACATGAAGGAGACCATATGGAAAGTATCGGTAAGACATTTCACCAGATCCGCATCACAAACTTTGGGCCTATTTGGGTCTTCTCTATACTAACATAAATTTTAAGATGTAAATTAATAAAACTTGCAATATTATTATAAAAAACTGGTAGTATTGTTTAAACAGATCAGCCTAAACACCTACATAGATCATTCTGTATATTCATCATCTGTTTATTTTATTTTATTTCAGTGTTCATATACTCAATGCCGGGATATAACTGCAGCATTAAAGAGAGGATGATGTACTCAAGCTGTAAAGGACAGTTTTTAGACATTATTGAAAGAATGGGTGTTGAGATTGCTAAAAGAGTAAGTAGTTCTAAATAGGAATGAGGGTGGAATATTTATTTGAAGTTTCTCTTAAAAAACCTAAAACAGCTAATTTTTATCAGTTATTTGTGTTTTGGAATATATCATTTGGATTACATTATTTTAAACTTAATTTATTAATTCTATGACAAAGATCTGGTTAATTTCTCTAGAGAATATTACAATGTTACACTCTAAGCTCTGCTTTCTTTTATTCACAGCTGGAAATAGATGATGGTAAAGAACTGACAGAAGAGTTTTTGTATGATGAAATTCATCCAAAAAGAAATTTACATAGGCCCGCTTTTGCCAAACCGAAGGGCCCACCAAATAGAGGCGCTAAAAGGATAACCAAGCCGCAATCTACACAGTAACAATTATTATTGTGTACGCTACAGCTGACTATAATTATTGTTATCAATATGGAAGTAGAGTATTGCATAATGTGATATCATTATTCATATAGAAAAATGTTATAGTTTTCTAAATATATTTGTATCTTTTAAGAAACTCAAATGTTATAAAATATTCTTAACGATTCTAGTTTTCAATTTGTTGCAATTAATTCTAAATTATGTACCATATTACTCTTGGTAATTTAAAAAAAAATTTTCATAAATGATAAGACTTTATTTCAATTTTAAAATCTCAATTTCAATGTAGTATTTCAATACTGATTCTTGATTGTAAAGAAATTATTAGGGTTCATTATATTGTAATGAAGACTTCATAATAATTATACATGACTCCCAGTGGAAAGCAAAATTTTTTTCTGCTAATTAATTATCAACCCTTGTAAAATTCCCTCGGAAAATTCATTGAAATATGCCACATTAAATTGTCAATAAACCAAAGGGAGTTGGTTATTATGGTTAAAAGAACTGATGTGTTCAAGTACAGATAAGGGGATTCTCTCTGGGATTTCTATGGCATTAGAGACCAGTGAGATCCAGGCTTGCCATTTGTATTCTTTCAATGAGCGCCTATCGCAGCTGGCAGGATACCAACTGTATCATTCAATATCCATAATGAAAAGTCGATAGTTCTGTGTAGTATGTACTAAATTTTTTTTTCCTAAATCGACATTATAATACGATCATGACGAAGTGGTTTGCAGATTGCCATTGTCGATGAGAAAACTCGTATTTAAAAAAAAGCAATAAATAACAATTTATAAGTACATCAATAATGTATTAGTAAGTATTAAGTGGTAACAATCGTTAATGAATTATAATAATGCTTGATCAATCTTCAAGACGAATAAATCAGTTTCGCTATGAACTGTTGTTGATGATGTAATGCAATTTGCAGTATTATATACAAGTTTTTAAATTGGTCACTGTTATTTACTGCACCATTCAAATAGGAGTAGTGAAAACGATTCCGACATAATAGGTATAAAAATATGATTGATATTATTGTCATGTTGGTGTTATTAAATAAAATTAATAATTAAATGCAATTTATAAATTGTTAAGTTTCATAATGATACATCATTTCTGTTGTTGCATGATTTTCATGTTTTATTTCTGTTAGATAGTGCAGCCACTACCTTTAAATTTTATCGCATTATACCTATACTTCAAATGCAGGTATCTATATAGTTAAAGGTTTTAGTCAACACAAGATCAAGCGTCAACTTAAATTGTGCAGTTTAGGATTTGAAAAGTGATAAATAATTTTTTATCGGTTGAAAGCATGAAGACTTGATAATTTATTGTTTATATTTATATAAGTATATTTAACACAATGTTTATATTTAACACAAGTTACAATGCAAATAGACAGTAATTTTCAAGTATTATTTTGTACTTGTTATAATAATCAGAATGTATGTAATTGTAAACATTAATAGACATATTTCTGTGTATTATGTATGCTGTAGAAACTTGTATCCTACCTGATTAACACTGGTGAATAATTTCATCCATGGTCTAAAGTTATATGCAATTTTTATTCTTGCCCGTTGATTATTCACGAAAATTCACATATGATATTTTTTAAGGTATAGAGTAGGTTTTAATGAAAATGTTATTATTCCTTTATCAGTTAGTAAAATGAAACCTATCCAATTTTTCCTTATAATTAAAATGCACAAAAAAATATATATTTACTCAATTTTGTATACGAAATAGTCTCTCAAATTAAATATTTCAGTCAATAAATTGCTTTGGATAATCAACTAGTTTTTTATTTGTACAATAGTATCATTAATTTTTCTTTGCCAACCTTCTGATGTTTCAAAGTTATGTTTTTTTCTATTTACATTCTCTCTATCAGGTTAAAGATTCAGAAGATCCAACATAATTATCAACATAATAGAGTGATAAGTTGTTGCAGTCTAATAGCTCTCGAAGTAATATTTTTAGAAAATAAAAGTAACAACCTCATATTTTTCATGTATAGGTATTTACTATAACTTCTTTATAAATTAAACTACATGATACATTTATTTACAATTTCCTATTACAAGTAAAATGCCCTACATATGTGAATTTCTACAAGTAGGTACTTGCATAATGAAATAAATCAATTCAGGTCTTGTACTTGTTTCTGTCCCTTCTCTTCGACTATAAGATCATGGTGTCTTGTTAAGTCATCGTGTTTTTCTGTAGACGATTTTTCCAATGCTTGATTATACTGCTCCTGTCTATAAAAAGGCAAATTAAAACATTAAATGATACATCATTATGTAGGTTACTGTATAACCTACTTTGCTGATGTTACTTTAATTTCTCTAGCTTTCACATGTTGAAATTATCATAAGCCGATCAATACACATTTACAATGTACTGAGGAGATCATTTAAGTGTTCTTATGTGAGATTTTACACATTTTATTACACCAACATTTTTTGAACAGATATCCTAGTAACAGTACTTTGAAGACTGTGCTGACATAAAGTGAATTTGTGCTGACATAACAATAAGAAGAAACAGTAATAAAAATAAATATTTAAATACCTTGCTAATTTTATTTTATACAATGAGGCTCTGATATCATCCATGTTGGTGCCCGTAACTTTCAAAATGCTCAAAATTAGTAAACCTCCAACAAAACTTAATGAGGCACCTGAAACATAAGTCAAATGTAACGTGAAATAATGCAAAAGTAGAAATATAAAAATACTATTACTGAATGAATAGATAAGTGCTACCTTATAGCCCACATCAGGCGAGATTCCTGATGAACACCAGCCCATATCATATAATAATAAAAAATGCATAGAGGACCATGCTACTAGACGATTGGACTATGTGCACAGAGTCCAGAGAAGAAACAGAATTAGGATCCAGCCGTGAACTGACACCGCTATTGAAGATCATGAAGGTAACAAATATATCATTTAATAATCAGAAATCCTACCTAATCCAGCTCCAACCAGCATAGCGGCTGCACCGAGGTTAGCTTTATAAATTGCTCCTGTTAGGGCACCAGCTGTAACATACTCCACCATTGAGGTGTCATCTCTGTACACCGATATTGTGGTAGTTATTAAACTGAAACAGAACACCATCTACATATGCACCATAACATTGGCGTTATGTCATATTTTTCACCTTAAAGTATGTCATATTATGAAATATGTATGTATTTCTTTCTGTTTTCTATTCTAAGACTTGCCTAATATATTTTTCTAATTTGCCTAATATGTTCACAACTCATTATAGAGAACTTCAAAGCCTATTTACATATTTATTTTTTTGCACCACAGACAGAGGTGAGAAAAAAAACTGAATGTTTTATTGTTGTATGAAATTTTGCCACCAATAGCAGTAATGTTATTAACTAACATTTGAACAATACTCCCAATAGGGCCTAAACACTGATCAAAGATAATGTTACAAAACATATAATGTACTCATAACTTTGTTCTTCAGATGATGTATATTTTATGATAAATAAATTAATATCTATATATATAAAAGAAAGTCGGGTTTGTTACAACACTTATAACTCGAGATCTGCTTTACCAATTTTCATGAT
>DWGJ01000548.1:0-28684 GCA_018246895.1 Aspitha aspitha aspitha | reverse complement strand
TTAAAAATTAAGTAATAAATAATAAAGCAACAATAGATAATTAATTAATTAATGGTAAATATTGTAAAATTATAAATGCATGTTTTAAATTTGAACACCGTAAAAGGCAAAATATGGAGTGATCTAACAATTTTATAACATCTTTAAATCAACCCATATTTGTGCAAATAAATGTCTTTGTCTTTGATTATGTGGCCTAGGGTGTAGTGCTTGCAATTGCATATTGTATTAGGAATTAATATAGTAATCAAATATTTTTCAGCATTCTGGTAGTGTTCTATCCGCGTTCTCTTCTTACAAGCTTGAAGCTATCGAACTACAGAAATCCAAGATGAACAGACTGAAGCCTGTTAGTTCGGACGTTGAGATGCAGGAGTCGAACAAGGAGCAACACTACTTTGCCAAATTCCTGACCAATCAGAAGCTTCTAGAATTGCAGTTGTCAGACTCGAACTTCAGAAGATGTGTGCTCATACAGTTCCTGATATTGTTCCAGTATTTGACCTCCACTGTGAAGTTTAAAACGTACGTTCTATGAATCCTCACATCGTTGTATTACATATCTAAGTCTAAAGCTCGCCTGTTGACTTCCACAATACAGCCTTAGTCAGGGTTTCTGCCTTACACAAGTGTATATTTACAAAAAACCTATGTCTGATACTTGTCTTCTTGAATCTGGATATATAAGAACTAACTCATTTATAATAGAGAGAGAGAGAGAGGGATAGAGACAGAGATAGAGTCACATTCAGGGGGCATAACGCGACGGGCATCCTTATGTGACAATTTCGATCATTCAATGACTATTGCAAATCACGCTAAGTAATTTTAAGTTAATTATGGTTTTTAAATTATGTCTGTTATATTCCAGGGAGTCCCAGGAACTAAAATCGGATCAAAGCGAGTGGGTCAAGGAAACCACATCGCTGATCTACCGCTTGCTAGGTGAGACGCCGCCGGACGGACGAGGGTTTGCGGAGTGTGTGAAGTGTATATTGAAACGTGAAGAGCATTGGAATAGTTGGAAGAATGATGGGTGTCCCGGTAGGTTTTTCTTAAACATCGTTATAACACACACTTATGTTTAAAATTATGAAAAAAATAATAAAATTAACGTAAAAAAAATGTAATAAAACAACGGTAACATTATTAACCTTACCTTAACAACCTTAACCTTAACATTATTAAATAAATAATTAAACCAATTTAACTAATCCATGAAGTCATTATTTCCAATCAATCGTATTTCTACAACATTTGAAATAGTAATAGAGTTTTGTAAATGACAATACGATTTATTTTTAATGCCAGAATTTCAGAAGCCAAAGCCACCCGTGCAGGTGGACTCCGAGGAAGTGAGGAAAACTAGGAAACGCCGAAGGCCAGTCGGAGACATTATGCAAGAGTATGAAGGACAAAACAAGTTCTTCATGGGAAAGTATGTATATTCATGAAAGTATGTATGGGGGGGGGGGCGGTATGAAAATATTATTTATAGTCCGGGGAGCCTCAAAAAAGGTTGGGAAGCCCTGCTTTATACAGTATGCTTCCCTCTCCTCGACTATATGTTCGCTACTTTATACAGGTAAAGTTAGTATAACAATGTTAGTTCTCATACAATATGCTTAAAGCCTTACTTTAATTGTTAATATCAAATTTCTTTCAGCAATGAATTAACAAAGTTGTGGAATCTGTGTCCAGACAACCTCGCCGCTTGCCGCACGAAGGAAAGAGATTTTATGCCATCATTGGGTTCGTTATCTTTAGTCATTCTGAAGATTAACTATGTTTCATTTTGATACACATATACTCATATCTGTGATGTTCAAAATTCTGCTACATTATTTAATTCTGCCTAACAAATCTCATGATAAATCTAATATTGGTTTCTATTTGTAAAACATTAGTTAGCAATGTCACTAATTTCCCAATAACATATACATATATGTTTATGCTATCTAATGGGCGGGACTTCATAGTGTCCTATATTGGCTAAGTTATCTGTTTATGTTATGTGGTGTTAAGTATGAACGTATGCTACCTAATGGGTGCGACTTCATAGTGTCCTGGTTAGGCTAAGTCGTTTTCTGTTTGTGTTGTGTGGTGTTAAGTAATGCGCGTGTGTTGCAGAGTCGTACATGCTGGGCGGCGCGGGGGGCGGTGTGGGCGGCGGCGGGTGGGGGTGGCGCGCGCTGCGGCTGCTGGCGCGCCGCTCGCCGCAGTTCTTCGTGCACACCAACAACCCCATCGGCCGCCTGCCGGACTACCTCGACGACATGGTACATACGCACATCGTATAGTATAATAGGCGTGATGACAGTAATTAAGAATCAAGGATTAAATTATATTATGTTGGAATTATAATTCATAAAATTAACTCTATTTCTAGTATTACCGTACGATTAATTTTATTTTAAATAAAATAATACTTCTATAAACTGCACTCGGCCATCTTGACTGAAACACATAATGAGAGCGCATAAGTCACGCCTCAGTAAACATTGCTGAATTTCATTTAGTTGTTGCTTAGTGCTTACTGAGGTTTGACGTCACAAGCGTCCGCCATGTCACTTGGAACGTTTTCGCGCTCATTTGAAATTCGGTACAAAAAAGGCAAAAATATTATTTTTAACACAATTCTGTACTGAAATAATATATTTTTCGCTATTATTACACATTTATATATCGAATAAACACGTATATCAAAATTTGTCTACACACCCATTCTATACTAATGTTATAAAAATGAAAGATTTGTATTTTTGTATGTGTGTGTGTGTATGTAATGAATCGGCTCAAAAACTACTGGACCAATATAAAAAATTCTTTCATCATTTGAATGCTACATTATCACTGATCAATATAGACTATATAACATCACGCTATGACTAATAAGAGAGGAGCAGCAGTAAAAAATTTTGCAAAAACGGGAATAACTTATAACAACGTTCGGCTAGTTAAACATACATATGATTTGTGTGATAAGACCGCCTATTCCATACTGCTGCATGAACACTTGTATCTAATGGTTTTTTTTTTGTAAAGTTTAGTGTATAAAACATTAAAATGTCATGTTACCAGGTGAAGCGAATCTCGCGCGAGGTGGCTGCCAACGCAGCAGCTAATCACGCCAATGGCGACTCTTCCAGCAATTCCAACGACAAGTCTGTCAAACAGGTGAGATTGGCATATGAATATGGTTTGACTGCCCTCGTTGTCGAGTGGTGAGAGACCCTGACTGCAAAACCGGAGATTGTGGGTCCGATTCCCATCCAGGACAAACATTTGTGTGATGAGCACATTTGTTTGTTTTGTGTCTGGGAGTAATTAAAATATCTATACAAGTACTATAGCGTATGTATATATGTATGTTTATCAGCTGACCGGTCACTATAACACAGGCATTTAATTGCATAATTTGGGATCAGCCAGCTGTATGTGGAATTGTCCCCAGATATTTATTTATTTATTGATGAAATGTGACCGATCTATAATCAATTCCATTAATTCGAGGTTACAAATGAAATCAAGCCTTTTATGTGTATGTAATCCCGTCAACAGTATGCTTTGCTACATACCGCCGTATGTGAACTGCTTTAGCTAATTAGTGTGATACATTTTTACTTCTTTCGGATACCTTCTTATGTATTAACTAAAATACATGCTGATATATTCATAAATAATTTTCCAGGAGTCTGCCGAAGAGGAAATCTCCGAGGAACAAATGGAAGCTGACCTTATTAAGGAGGGTGACACCAACGATATTGAACAGGTGTGCAATAATATCAGCTACAATCTAGAAACTTCTATCGAGTTCTAGAGTACACAAGTACTCATCTGTGAGATTGTTTTTTTTTAATATAGAAGCTCGACAACTGCTAACAAAGGTAGTTGGCTGACAAATTATAAGATAATATATTTATTCTAAAATAAACAAATTCTTAGAGCAATCATACATAGAGTAGGGAAGCCATAGGCGGGCCTGTGAGTGTGAGTATCCCAGTAATAATAAGAGAGGAAAGATGGGAGACATATACATTATATTCGTCTAAGATCAAAAAAGAGACAGGTAACCATTTGCTTTCCCTTTTTTTTTGATGGACACATTTTTGCCTGGCTGCCCTACTCTATTTATCGCTGCTTTTCATGAATACTCACACAACTCAAAATTCACATTTTACAGGGTAGCTATTTTAAAATTAAACAAAATCAAACAATATTGTAAAAAATAACCAATCACAAAACGACATTTTTGCGGGACATTATGCCGCTTTTGCCTTTATCAATGTGGGTCTCACCGAGTATGAAATAAGGAATATTTTGGATCTATTTGTCTTATAAACTGGTATTTGCTTAATTTTGAGTTGTGTGAGTATTCACGAAAAGCAGCGGTACGCTATCTCCATGAAAAGGATCTGATCCCCCGCAGGTGCCGGACACTACGAACGCGGGCGACGACGACGACAAGAGCGTGCGATCGCGCGTCACGATGATCACGGCGACGCAGCTCGCCGCCGTCGCCGACGCGCTGCCCGAGTGGCGGAAGCTGGCCGCCAAGCTCGGGTACCGGCCCGACGAGATCGAATACTTCGAGACTGAGAACGCGACGGAGCCGGCGCGCGCCCGCAACATGCTGCGGCTGTGGTTCGACGACGACGAGGACGCCTCGGTCGAAAACCTCCTCTACATCATGGAGGGGCTGCGGCTCGAGCACGCGGTGGACGCGCTCAAGAACGCCAAATGACCGGATGCCGTTCTGCTGTCAAATTGACAATGTACCGATGATGAGTTTTTTAATCTGCGCTCGCGGCACAGACTGTTTAGGAATCCACGTGTATGGCATAGACAAATAAATATCGATACAGTTTGGTCTTTTGTTTTGTTGTTTTTTTTAACAATTGCGAGAATGAACAATGTTACGACGCGGTGGAGGCGCTCAAGAACGCCAAATGACCGGACGGCCTTCAGCTGTCAAATTGACAATGTACTGATGATGAGTTTTTTTTAATCTGCGCTCGCGGCACAGACTGTTTATGAATCTACGTGTATAGCATAGACAAATAAATATCGATACAGTTTGGTCTTTTGTTTTGTTGTGTTTTTTAACAGTTGCGAGAATGAACAATGTTTTGTCTTACTTAAACAGAATGAAATTCACTTGGAAGCAATATCGTATGCAGTATTCAAAAGCGCCATTTCTACGTGGCGCAAGTATTGATTAAATTTATAACTAATGCCTAAAACCCTCTCACTATAAAGATAAAAAAGGCCAAATAGATAAAATATCCGACGTGGTTTATATCATACACAAAAGCTACACACGCTTATAAATTCCATCATTAGTTGACGTCCAACTCAACAGAGTAACTACACAATAGACTAGGATATATACCAACAATCAGTAAAATTGCCATTTTATGGCGTTTTGTCCTGTTAGCCATGATGCATATATAAAGTTAAATAAATGTAGTTTAAATCTTGCACTGCTTTTAATAACACGTAAGCAGAATTGAAATGCATTGTTCATAACTAGTCAAGAAAATATCTGAAGGGTTTCACCACAGAGTACTTTATATATTAGGATGGGTTTCACTTTTAACAAACCGGTGCATGCGATTCACTAATTTTCATTAATATAAAGCAAATTTCAAAACTGAAAAGTTCGCGTTAATGAAGCAATGCCAGAAATAACGCGTTGAAGTCATTAGGCATTTATCGCAGCATTTATTTACACTGGACTCGCGTAGAGTTAAGGAGTTCGAGATCGTATGGTAAAACTCAAAGATTTTGTTTACTTGCTAACATTTCACAGATTTACATAGTAGGTATACTTAATGGTTTCATTACTTATCTGTACCTACTTAATATTATAAAGCTAAAGAGCTTGTTTGGTTAAACGCGCTAATCTCAGGAACTACTGTTGCGATTTGAAAAATTATTTTTGTGTTGAATAGTCCATTTATTGAGGAAGGCTATAGGCTATATAACATCACGCTAATACTAATAGGAGTGGAGCAGCAGCGACAAATGTTGTAAAAACGTGAAAATCTTGATTTCCACGCGGGCGAAGCTGCGGGCACAGCTAGTAGATAAAGACTTTTTAAATACAAATGTAGGTACAATACATAACAAATTGAAATACGTGTAGACAATTATGAAATTGTTTTGCCTAATATACATGTACCTATATAGAAAATCAGAAACGAATACGCTTTCTTCTCATCACACGAATGTAAGATTTATTTTTGTGTTGGTAAGTAGGTATACAAATTAGGCAACTAAATCAAGATTAAAGATATCCAATGAGATCGTAGAATTAAAATTAGACATTCTATTACCCTATTTTCTTCCTCCTCAATTACGAGGAATGCCGTTAACGCAACCGCACTCAACGTACAGATTTTGTATTTCGAAATGAATGCTGCATGCTGCTAGAACGGTCCGTAGGTAGGTATTAATTAAAACAGTTTTGAGTCGTTAAATTCAACTGTTTCCTGTGAAAATGTTATATGTGGAAAAAACAAACTTCATCTAATTCGGAAAATACAATTTGTCATTGCCTTCTGTTCAATTACATCGTCTGCATTAAAAAGAATGGCATATGGATGTCCACTCAGCGTTTTCTGAAGGAAACGAGTACGGTTTAGATTTATAGAATCATTAAACAATGTCGGCCGCTCCGAAATTATAACTTGCACGCATTTCCTCATCGCGGCTGACTCACGGTGTGCCCAAAACAGAACTTATTGCGTACACACTTAGGATAAACGGTTCGTTCGTGCAAATATAGCTCTAATCGGGACCGAGTAAGGTTTACGTTAAGTGTGCGAGTTAATTTGTAAGTCGGTGATGTTACCAGTCTATAAAGGTCTACCCAACCGCCCGCTTTGCGTGAACGACAAGACGAGAGAGATGCCGCTGGAGGCACGAGGCAGTTCAGTGTAGAGCGGCCGCGAGTGTTCGCTGCTCCCCGATGTTTACAGAATCGCGGAATAGTGCGCTGCACCGGATTTAGTTCGAAAGGAATACGTCAATGGGCAGACGAGGATTAGTGCTGCGCGAGCGGTCGATCCTAAAATATTTATATTTTTATGATCCGATACGAGACTGGATATTTTTATATAAAAATTTTAACGGCAACCGGCAACGGCGTGACGTGCGTGCGCGCAGGGTGCGCCGGGCGGCTAGTGAATAGTTCCTTTTACGCTGTAAGTAACAAAATATGTGTTGTTTAGTGCATTAAGTGATTATACTTTAAAATCTCGCGTTGAAACGGTAAATTTTGTCCATTTTTTTGACACCGATTCCAAATATTTCATTTCAGTCTTCTAAATAACTGCTTTTCTAATCAGTATACTGTGTGTGTAACTTGAAGAAAATTCTTATTATAGCGCTTCCAAATATGTTTTTCATATCCATGACCTATGATGTGTAACTAATTATCCAGTAAATTGAAGTTCAAAAATCAGAATTTGTAAAAAACTAGTATATCGAGTGAAAAAAGAGAAAATTATAAATTTTATTACCTACTGTCAACCTACCCAAGTGACAATAATACATAACTATGTATTTACACATAAATTATTATTTAAACAGGTGGTTTATAGAGCTACTTGCAATATGAATTCATAAATAGAATAATTATCTTATAGTGAAAAACGAGCAGGCCTATAGAAAACGCCATGTAATCTATGTGCTATTGTAATAAGACTATTGATTAGTCGGTATCTATATTAAATTCTTATAAATCACGATGTTAGGAATTCAAAATGATGGCTTTTTAAATTTTCTTCCTTAATAGTAATAGCTAACTTTTAAATTTAAAAATCAAGCTTAAAACCTTTAGCCAAAATAAAGGCACGTATATATGTATGCAACATTTAATAATTAAAAGTATTATGGGGAAAGTAGGTACTATCTTTTAAACTATGTGAACACTGACGAGTTTGTGAGGTGCTAAGGAAATTCCAAAGGTGTATCAGGCAACCTTCACTTTTTCTATAACTCTATGGATTAATAAAGCATTTCACTAACTCACAAGGTTACTGCATTATGTGTGACTTATTTAGGTTCAATGTGAGGCCTATATAAACTTTTTTCTCTCTTTATTTGGGTTAACAAATAGTACAAGACAGATCTTAAATAAAAATAATGTTAAAGAAGTAATATTAATTCTTGAACCAACACCGTTATGTTTAGCTTTATGAAGTACCTATATTACATTGAATTGTTTCTAACAAGTAATGAAAAAGTTTTGCAATTAAAATGAATGTTAGTTAACTGCAGAGATCATTTGCTATAGCAATTAAAACGCGAGGAAACCACATATCTGGAAGTTTCCTATTCTTTAGGACATATGAAGTCTAACGAGCTACATAGCATCTGCTAGTGTAACGGTGAAATAAAATTGATTGAGCAAAATTGCTAATTTTCTAGCTAATATATCGTCTAATAGGCTGGATGCTCAAATCTAAAATTAAGTATTTGTTGCATTTAGTTGTCTATTGACATCATTTAAAACAATATGGACTTTATATTTATATTGGTACTATGTCAAATTATAGCAATGATTATTGTCGAATGTAACAAACTTCTAATAGGATTCCTCTCGTAGATCAGCTATACTTATCATATATATTCCTAGCTAGACTAAGTTGAAAAGTTAGTATAGCTGAATATTATCTTGTTTTGCGATGTTACTTGGGAAAAATTGCAAAAAGGTAAGACAAATTTTTCCGCATGTTAAAATTTGTTTGGAGAAATAGCAAACTTATAACTGAAACATTATACAAAATAAAAATTATATGAACACTCTTGGAAAAGCCGCTTGCGCCGTCGACGCATCATCAATAAAAGAATTGTTCTTTTAATCTAGTTCATAATATCTTAATACTTACTACAATAAGAGCTGTCTCTTTTAAAATATTTAAGTTTTTGACTCATGGAACAATTCGAACATTTACTAATTGAATACCAGCACTAATAGGAAGGTATTCGGATTTATGTTAATATTTACATGTATGTATTAAGTCATAGGAACACCTTAGAATACCTTAATATTTCGGGTTACCATAATAAATATTTGAAATCAATGACGAAACATAGTGATATGATTTTTTTTATTTTAAAAGAGTAGATACTTTAAGTTTTTCACCGGCTCCTTTTTCTGGAGAACCATAGCCTAAAGCGAATAATAACTATAGCAATGAATATATTATAACAAATCATATAACAGTCTACTTTATAACGATCAGAAAAATTTCGATTACAATCAAATGACACGGTCTGCGCCAGGATAATGTGTCGCCGCTGCATTCCTCAGCCGATCCCCTTATTTTCATTATTAAATTAAAAGTATTAGCATATTGAACTCTAACAAATGTTTATGCAGATTATATAGTTCATCACATTACACTGAACTCTGCTTTTTGGTCCTGTAAATCTGTTTTATCTATCTCAATTGTCAAGTGCGCGTATAACACACATTACACATTTTACCAATAGACGATATTTCGAATTGAGTTTTATGTTTCAATGCCCCTTTTACTAAACGAACACGTGTTTTTTACGTGTTAGAAGATGTTATCTAGTCCAAAATGGTACCTATAATAAAATTATGCAAATTCCCAGTTCTAGAAAAGCATTATTGGAATATTTTTTCCTCTACCACCGATGTGTATTTCTTAACATACGAGAAGATAGGAAGGCTGGAACAACCTACTTCTTGTCTATATATAATTTATGTTCGGACCACGATTCCAACATAAAAGTGATAGATACCGAGCGTTAGGTGCTATAAAAGTTTTTGTAGACGAAGTCAATAGATTAACGAGGAGTAAGAAATTGTACCTATTCTATAATTTGTATTTTTTATGTTTTAAAATATGTTATTATATTACCTAACGATCTCTGTTTATGTTATGGAAGAAATTATTTAACCAAGTCTGGTTGAATAATTTATAGTAAACTTTAGGCTGTGTTTACAATTTGAAGAAATTGACCTGATATTTATGGTGGCTTATATTAGTGGCTTAACTGCTACAGCTAAAACAGTTGTAAATTTTCTTTCTGGATATAGTTCAAATGCACTGACAGCCCCCACTAAATTCTACCAGCTAATTGAGCTGGCAATTGAGGGTTCATAGTGTTTAGTAATCCAGGAATACTTACTATACTATACTTACTAGTACTAATACTAGAAGTCAAGATAACTTTAAAAATTTAAATACGAATTCCACTAAACATATCCTAAAAAGTGGGTTTATTATCATCAAAGGCCCACCTACATATGAATAAAAAGAAGGACATTGATATTTTAAATCACAACACATTTTTTTTATTATTCACGTATCTACACGCCGTCAGCACTAACCTAATAATAAACGCGACGTCGTCGTTGACGGAAAAATTGTAAAATACGATTAGGAATTAATTTTATTCCGCGAATTCCACGTTACGTTTTAATTCAGATAAATTAAGAACACTTCAACGTGTCCAATGTGGAAGACAAACAGCTTTGAACAACGGACGCGTCACGCGGCCGCGTTATTCAGTCGCGGGCGCCGAAAGGAGGAAACATTGCAACATTGTTCCTCACAGATCTGACAGAATCGACATAAAATCTCTCGGGAACCGAAAATAGTTCTGTACTTAGCAACATAGTATTGCAACAGAACGCAATTATATTAGAAAAACTAGAGCATACGAGTATCACCGTATCCGCGCGGTATTGATGTAGTTACGTGTTCTCTCAATCTACACAAACATCCGCTAGAGGGCGGCTTGCGGACTGATTTTCATCAGCTCATTTTTCAGATGATTTTCAAGACGTATATTTTCGTAAAGTGGAACGGCGCGCGGTTATAAACATTTCTATGCTATGAATCTACTTTTGTGCATATTATAAATCAGTAAACACCGCGCCACAGTCTATCCTGAGTGAATGAAAATTTCGGTTTAATAATAGCGTTCGGAGTCCTCGCCGCATCATTAGCCCCATTACACTTAAGACATCTGACTGGAGTATATTTCACGGGCCCGTGTCTCATTTCTCACATACAGTATCATATAAATAATCGCGTTTAATTAAGTGTATAATACATAACTACCGATCGACCATTGCTTAGCGTACAACGTATATTTTGTAGTGATTGTGTCAATTTATTGTTTCCTTTTCCTTGATCTTCTAAAAGGGTTATTTACTGTAAACACTTTGTGTTGCACATTGTGTATAATGTCGTTGCTAAAAGCTTTTTTCCTTTATATTTTTATGAATGAAAATATTAACTAAAAAATTAGTAAACTGAAAGCCCGATCGGTCAAAAGATTAATGTCCTTACCAATGGTAAGTAAGTATAAAATAATTTTGAAGTACGTAGGTATTCTGAATTGCAGTTGCAACGAATTTACGCGCGAAATTGTTTACGGTCCAGTACACAAAATACTTTCATGTCCTGGTAAACACTGAAAGCTATGGACAAAATAACTATAAGCTTTATAACAATCGTATCTAAACAAAGTTCATTTGTTCAACGGTCAAAGAACAAATTTGGAACGTTTTCCATTAACAATTCGTTACATTTGTATCGATGTTTTTCCAAAGGCACTTTCCGACTACTTCGTGAGTTGTTTATTATAATATAAATATGTAGGTACTATATACACGGCCTCGATTGCGAATCTAAACACGCCAGACCAAAAAGATATTTGAATTTAAACAAACTTCAATGGTAGAGTTCGAAAGTAGCCCGCGTTTGCGCAAACAAACGTCATTTGAAGCGATCCTTTTTTTAATTTTGGAAGTCAGAGATTTTTTATTTTTTAGCCTTAACTTCGTAAACTATGTTATTTGTGGGCGATGGATCGTTTTGTACGAGTTTGAATAACTGTACTAAATTAATATTAACATTGTTTTAAAGTATAATGATTATAATCATTATACTTTATTATTGTTTATTTTTTTACCGTGCACCTGTGTGTGCATCAAGAAATATTTACTTTATTATTGTTTTTTTTTTATCATGTACCTGCGTGTGCATCAAAAAATATTTGCTAGCTTTCAATACTACTCTACTTTCAATAATAGAAAGAAAATTTTAAAAAAATCATGTTCAACAAACAGCAGCACTTAAAATCTACTTTTGTATTTTTTTAATGAGTAAAAATATGGTCTTTCTATTTTCTCAAAATATGTTATATCACAAACTTTTCATTAAAATATAAGCTATGTTGTTTCTATTATATAGTCTTGTACAAGAACCGTTACTTAGAAGATGATATAAATATATTCTGAAGTATAACTATATAGATGACTTTGTGGAAATTTATTTTACATTATGCTAATCCCACAGAAAAACTAATGATCGCCGTGTCACCGGTCTATGGACGATTAGCGTCACATTGGAAATGAAATAGTACGATTGTGGCAACATTAAGGACTAAATTTTACGATTATATCCCATAATATAACAAACTGTGATTTCAAATGATTTAACATGATTCATAAATAAAAAGAGCATAATCGCTGTCAATGATGCTAAGAGAGTTGATTAAGTGGATTGTCGATGATGAAAGTGGATGATAGAAAGCCATGTTAAAAAATATTCCTCTTAATTATTATCGTTAGGAACGTTTTTTTTTACTTACATTATATTTCTATACTTTCCTTAGTCTTCGAAGCGGTTAAGGAAACCTATAAATATCGTGCCAACTTATGAGATTTTAATAGGTTCATGAATATTTTGAGGATATTAGAGGCCCTGGCACTTCAGATCAATGAGACCCTTTTGACATTACAGGTCTCTTTTACAACTATTGTAAGTATTTTTCGTTTATTTTCCGGAAAACAAATACATTTATTGGTAATATCTGGCAGGAGGTAGTCCACAGAAAAGAGGGCCTTAACGGATTGAAACACAAGATAAATAACTATAACAGGGTTGGTAAATTTCAATAAATTTTAGGACAACCCACGCTCGCACTTAGAACTTAACTTTATCCTGGGTAATAAAGCCACGCTTACACTACTAGGAAACTACCTCTTCAGGGGATCCATTGGCCTGGAACTGAGATGTTCCTCACCCCATCCAGGTACAAATGTTACAAAGATTTCGTTAGAAATTCTCATAAAAAAATCCATAAAATAGTTTTTATATTAGGCTAACATCCGGCAGAACATTTTCCGCATTAAATTCGGTGAGCTCTCAAATTAGATAGCGCTATAAATTTGATTCGTAAGCCGTAAATGCCAAAACTTTTCGGTGCCTCGGACCTGTCTGTTTCAATCCAAATATAAAATACTCTGGACCGATTCGGGGAAGTGAGCAACTTAAAAGAAGGGCGTTACCCTGACGTCAATTCCCAAATTAAACCGTTCGGAACACGCACGTTGCACTTAAAATAGCGTCCTCTTCCGTTGTCCTGGAATGTCCTGAGATTTTCATTGACTGTTGACAAGTTGCGTTTCATTATAATTTATACCTGATGTCGTACAAAAAGTATTTATTAATATGACACGCAAATTCCGAGTTAGTAGAGTATAATACTTATAGAACGCGTTTGCACTTAATAAAAGCAAGGGTTGCAATAGCTTCATACGAGTGAGACTCGTAAAATACTTTCACGGACCTTGTCGTCATTTAATAGATACGTTAAGCATTGGTGTCAGTTGATAGCCAGGACAACAATCGGCAAACGGTTTTAAAGTCCTTAACAGAGGATTAATAATATTCAACATCGATTTAATTTTCGATGGTCAGTAAATTTTTACATTCGACCGGCTTGTTCTCCAGTGCCATCAAACTCAGATGATATCTGGTAGTCTTCACGGTCATATTCAGCTTGCAACGTAAAAAAATACATATAACTACATATCTCATATGGCTCAATTTAGTTAAAACATCAAAAGTTAAATTTAACTATGACTTCTAATGAAACCTCGTGCTTAATACAAATTGAATGGATCAATCACACAAAGACCACCAGCGGCGTTAGTATGTCTTGTTTCAAATGTTTATAGAAATGCATTAAAAAAGACATCACAATGTCCAGACAAACGCTAGACAAACAATTCCAGTGGCTGATGCCAACTTTCAATAATGAGAGCTTTGTGAAAATACGGTTCGGATTGATAATTCTGTGAGTTTAGCCAACAGTGATGATGAAACTTGTGAATTAGGTGATGATTTTTCAGACTATATCACTTTTCTTTATGATAAATCCAATTTAGATTGTATTGAAGCGTTATCATAAATTTCGAATGCATTCGACATGATTTACGTGTAAAAATTCATTGTTTTTGGTGAAAGTCCTATGAAATTGTCGAATAAAGAGTGCAAGCTGCGACCAGGTTGCGCCGTGATAGCTATTTATCTAACACTTGTTTAAAGATTTTAACAAGGAAGCGCCAACAGTAAAATATGGGATAATTTATCGGTTAAAATGAATCACAAATTATACTTAAGTTTACTGATACAAACAATTTTATACAAGGCATATGTTATGAATGGTTTTAAGATAAGATGAGGTTCTTTAAAACCTTTTATTAACGCTTACACACCTGATAATTTTTCACCCTATGGAAGCGGAAGTAAATAAGCGGAGGCCGGGCCTACACTTGTTTTTATTGTTGGAAGAGATTATTAATAAATAAGTAAGAAAGTAATAATTCCACCATATGTAGTAAAACATAAGAAACTTAAGATGGAGTTAAAAAATCAAAATTTCATGTTATTCGTAACAAATCGACTAATTACCGAAACTTCCGCCTCTTACGGCAGTTTGGCACCGACGCAACGGAAGTACAAATGACGCACATATTCAGCCCATGTGCCATTATAAATAGAACCGTGTATTGGAAATAGTACTTGTAATTATTTTTGTTGCGGTGTTTAACTAAAAATTTCTTTAGGATCCGAAAATATTCATAGTCGGCAATAGTGTTTTTCATCGACGCAGTACTTCGTCGATGTTGCCAGTTTATCATTTGCATCTGCCATTTATATATTTGATGTTTTTTGTCTACATACCTACTCCATTGTGTAACACACGCTGTCGAAAAACCAAATCACAGCTGTATTTTCCGGAAAATATGTCTATACGAATTATCAAAAGAAGAAAGAAAGAAAATACCTGTGGTCTAAAAAATAATAATAATAATAAAAAATGAAAAAATAAAATAAAAATGATAAAATAATTGGCAAAAAATACAAAAAGGAAAAAAAAATTGTTAAAACTAAAATAACACCTATACTTAATAACATGCACAGATACTGATATAAAAATAAAGTGCAAAGATTAATCATCAATCCTTATAATAATTTCTGACAGTTATTACTAAAATGTAGGTAGGTACTTTAGATGTGCGAAATGATTTACAAAATGTTTCTTTTTTATTACAAAGCACTAAGTACTTAGAATGTGTCATTAATGTATTTACGACGTAAGTTTTGTATAACAATGTTATTCTAGTCAACCGTCATCAACAGGTGACCCAAAAATACTAACACTTTTCAGTAGAACTCTTGCATTGCGACAATACAAAGCTCACGGAAGCAAAACCTTATACCTTTTATACATGTACATAAATATATAACATTCTATGAAAATATATAACGCGTGCGAAATTTTCAGTGTGGCCTATTATGATTTATAGTAACAAACTCAGGGGGAACGGCTGGCCCACCAAGAAGTCTTTTATCACAGTTTGTTAAAATTCTGACAGCTATGTTAAGAACTTGGCAGACGGAAGAATTCTTGTGCCCACGGCGCCGTGCAATTCCGGGCGAATTGCCGGATTTCCACAAAATCATTGTTTATATTGGAACGCTCTTGTATAAATCTAGCGCTACCAACAAACTAATGACGTTGAAAGACAAAATATTTATGAACATTGATATATATTCAGATACATTTCAGATTCCCTCGGAGGCCGAGACAATTTTTTTATCGTTAAATTAAATCAGCCGTGAATTTGGTATTGACATAGAATTATACTTTATGTAGCTATCCAAGACTTCGTCGGTTTAGTCACCAGTCCGGTCCGTACAGACGAAACCTACGCTTTCCATCGATAGATACGGTTATTTAGAGACCGACCTTGTATTATTTCGACCCTCGACGAAGCAGACGGGAGCTAAAATATAATTCGCGTCGATTTAAAAGCATACAAATAAAATAGTCATGGATGGGCGGCGTGTGCCGTATACACCTGTAATGTACCGCTTGGATGAAAGCCAGTATGATAACAACTAAACATTCTCTAAATTTATCTATGGGATTTTGTTAAATTGAAATGTCTTTTCAATGAAAATTGAGATTGCATTTTTCAGAAATTGAAAAATCGTAAATAACGATTCCTATAGAAAAATCTAATCGAATACCTTTTAAAAGATAAGTAGCTATAATGATGATGATAGACAGATAATAGATAATCATAGTAAAGGTGGTTGAACTCATTATTTCGGAATTAACTCATGTAAGAACAATGTCATTAAAGTAACTTAATATCCCGCTAGCGTAGTTGTCATAGACGACCTATTTGATAAATTAGCGATGCATATTACACATAGCTGGACTCCTGTGTACCCCTTATTATTGGGAATGAATCTTGTGGTACAGCAAGCAGATAGGAGTACAGTTATCATAGTAGCAAATTACATACAACACATTTACATAACATTGCGTGCGCCTGCACACGCGTTTACTTATTTCATAGATTTTAGATTGTCTATGACTTAGTTTTATTTTTCGTTCTGCTATATCTGCTTTTTATTTCTTAACGACATTTGTTATAACTTACACCTCATTTGTGTTAATCAACAATTACTAACTTTTAATTGCAATACCAGCTTTGTTTTTCGAACATCATTCATTTTGGGACGGTTACGTTTTCATCCATTCCATTGTTCTCGTTTTTGATATTCGCGATGACGTAAATAGCAGTGGGTAGCCACTTTTTTACCAGATTGTTGTTGTTTACTGTAAAATTGAGAGCATCGATAATAGCTTGCGAACATTGACACGCCTTGTTACCCCGTCGACACTATTTCGGGCACGTGTAACTGTTTATACATTCACTGTTCACGTAGTTACAGACGATTCGAAAACTCTGTAGGCCTACTATGACTGTCAATAAATTTAAGTTACAATCCGGCGTATTTTACATCCGTGTAGGTATTGTGATGAAGCCTATCCACAGGATATTGCGTGGATTTGATAGATGTATTAAATATATCGGTCTCTGACGGATCTTGTGTTCGACATGGAATAATAAACGCATTTTATTCATAAATAAAAAATCAGTAGTGATGACGTAGTCTCAGAGCGCTCATCCCTACTAATATTATAAATGCGATTGTAACTCTGTCTGTTTGTCTGTTTGACTTTCACGCCTAAACCGCTGAAACGATTTTAATGAAATTTGGTACAGCTGTAGACTGGACTTTGAGAAAGGACATAGCCTACTTTTTATCGCGAAATAAGGGGTTGAAGGAGCTGAAATAGGGGATGAAAGTTGGTATGGAAAGTTCGTAATTATTATTCTAGAATTCCGTGGGAAAAACTTTATATAACATATTGATTTCCACGCGGGCGAACCCGCGGGCACAGCTAGTAATACATAAAAGTGGTTCGACTACAGACCCAAGAAGTAGTAGTTTCAGACGAAGATCTGAGCATCCCTACTCTATATGGGAATTTTATAGGTAGAAATATTTGCAAGTACCTAAATTTCATACATCAATGTTTTTACGATTTGGATGGACATGGATGACAATGGATAAGACGTTATTAGTTCCATAGAAATACGAAAATAGCAAAAAAACAAATAACAGTGCTTATGAATATATCAATTTTACAAAAAATCCCATTCAACATAATTTTTTTCAGATATTTTTGAGTAACTCGACAACCACTTCTGTTATCTTCTGTTACAATGATTCTGGGTTTGTGGATGTTTTAAATATCAGCCTCTATTACATGTTCGGTGTCCAAATATGTGGGGGGTTCTGAAAATTCTTGACCGTATGATTCAACCGAGCCCACACATTGCACCACACACGTCATACATCAGTCCACAGAAGTTACTCTGCGCTGCCCACGTTCCAGTGAAAACGTATTAATGGCTTCAAAAATATATAGAGATATCGGTTCTGTTCTTTGCACATCTATAGTAATATCATAAAGCTGAAGAGTTTGTTTGGTTGAACGCGCTAATTTCGGGAACTATTGGTTCGAGTTGAAAAATTATTTTTGTGTTCAATAGTCCATTTATCGAGGAAGACTATAGGCTACATAACATCACGCTACGATTAATAGGAGTGGAACAGCGATGATAAATGTTGCATAAACGGAAAAATATTGATTTCCACGAGACGAAGCTAGTAGCCTAATAAATATATTACCTTATAATAATACACTACATTATCAGCACGAAGATTTCTAGATTGTGGCTTATTTCATTCTATTATTGGCGTAGGAGACACTCAGAATGAATTACTATTTTTCTTATCAGCGAACAATACATTTGATTTTTACTTGTGTAATAATAATGTTAATATAAAAAAGGTCAAAGAATGCGTCCTTGGTGAACTCCAATGCCCGTTAGTACTAGTGATTCGAGAAATTAAAAAAAGTGTCAGTATAAGCAGAAAATAAATGAAAACGTATTCTCTAAAACTTATTATTGGTATCCACTGAAAGTGATGTATGTGCACAGATAACATATTTTATAAACATATTTATGAATAGAATATGGTATTTATTATAACAATCATTCAACCGTACATACATTAGAGAAAGAAAAAAGGTAATGGCTTATAATAATGCAATCACACATGTAATGTGGCAAGTTAGGTTATTTCTGACAAACTTTTACGCCCATACCAGTTATACCGCCAAAACAATATGTCCCACATTACATGCCCGTTTTAAAATTAGTTTCCACGTCAAAAATTCTTAACTTTACGTCATCCAAAAAATACACATTTTATCATAATTTTAGAAATATCAACACCCCCATACCTAAAGTCTAAAGTCCAAAGAACTCTGACATCTGAGAACCATTTGAGCATCTTCGCCCGCTTTACGTGTTGCGGGGAACGTATATTAACACAAACACAAATTTGTTTATGTTATTTCTGGGCAATCATACCAACGTGTGAACTCGTTTTAGATGGAACACACCAAACTTTGCCAACACACTGATTCTTTGGTTCAGCACTTCTTTCTAAAATGGAACATAATGGAACCTGGAAATAGGGAAAACAAAGCACACGTTGTTTATGAATACATTTGAATTAAGAACGGTATGTACTCGTACGAAGCAGAGTTCCTTGTTTGCAATATTGTTGCCATAAGCTTTTGAAAAAATTACGTATTTTTTACTAATGCATACTTTTTTATATCAATTTTTATATCAAATTTAAATCAAACATAATATATGTTACCTATTTTTGCATTTCAAATGATTTTTTTCGAAGTAGGTATAAGGTAAACGCATTTTAATAAAAGCGATCATCATAGTTTAAAATTAATACTTTACCATTTTTTGTGTTCTCTTATAACTAACTAATCACGGTTGATATATTCACTTTAAAATTTTACTAATACGGAAATTATAACATTTACATAGAAGAAGAAAAATTGCATTGAAGAATACAATCGATAAACCGACGACAAGAAGAATGAAGAAGAATCACGAAGATTCGAAAGTTCTCCATAAATTTGTCTTTTTCCGCTTTGCTGCTGATGCAATTGGGAATGTCAACAGCAAAGTGAAAAGGTCTCCTTTATGAGAACGTGCTCCGAGTTATGCTTTCATACCAAACGAAAAGGAATCTAAGAAATTACGAATAACAGGTAACTTAAGTTCCAATGTTTTTGAATGCTAGTCTTGCTAAGCTTAAAATATGTTTTTTACTTATCATTCATCACTTATCCCTACTCTGTTTTCAACTGAATTTTCGTCAGCACATTTGCATGTTTGATTTCGCAGTAATTTTACGACCTGCTGCTGCCTGATGACAACTTTAGGAATTGGTGACTACACCATCAGCAAGCTAGATTCTGTAGCCTTTTTTTCTTTCTTTACATGCAACATCGTCCTTCCCAGGGTCCCTGATTGGACGGTCAATTCCCACTCTGGCTGATCTTTACCCCGAAAGTCTCGTTATAATCCCTCTTACGACAGGCAGAAGACAAGCTGTGTTCTGTAACTTAATATTCAGTAATCCTTCCTCCCTCGTCTCGATCGTGAGGTACTTATTCCCCGAATTCACATTTGTTCTTTGTCTACCATATTGCGCTGAGGGCAGACATAACCACGCTATCAACCGTTCGTGACGGCCGCTACAATAAAGCGACCTATATGTCAGTCACGAAGCAGCTTGCTCGGTTAATGATAACCGGATTAAATGTCGGATGCGGAGGAAATGTAAAAAACACCAACACTGAAAATTGCATCACAAAAAATCCATAGTAGCTTCCTGCTTATAACACTGATTTCGTATGCGGAATAAGTAGGTACAGCCGGGTTTTTGGATTTTAAATTCATGGGTCAAAGTACGCAATAGTTTTATGCTAACTAATGAAATTCGATTGTAAGACTCCTTGAATTTATTAGCGTTATGCAATATGTATCTACAAAAATACGGCAGTTAATATTAAACCCTTACGTTTCGTTTAGAGATCTTAGTTCTCTACAACCGCAAAGGAAGGCTAACGGGGGGCACGAAGTTTAGTGGGTAAAAATCCCAGTTAATTTTCCAGTCACGAAATAAAGAAATAATACTCGAAATGAATGTTCCAAGCTCTCTTCAGATGTGAAACATTATAAGATAAGCTCCCATGACATGACGCAGACGCCGACAAACAAATAATTTTTCTTCTGCATCAAATTAATATATTAGAAAATATATCACGCAACGGAGACAGATTACGTCACGTTGAGGAATTTTCTCGTGAAAAGATTTGAGAATTTACACACGAAATATATAAGATATACCGTTGGGTACACAATTATTCAAGCGTTGTCCGTAGTAATGAGAAAAGACACGACGCTGGAACCGTTTAGCGTTGTTAGAAAACTACGGCGACAGTTTACGACAAATCGTAGAATGCCACATATATCACAGTTACAAGTGATTGTGGCTAGCTATTGCGATTCGTCCAGTGTTATATATTTCTTTGATGAAATGAACCGGAGCGCTGAATGAGGTTTTGTGCGAGTTGCAAACTGATGTGTGTGTTTGTGTGTGTGTGTGTGTTTTAAACGATAAATATGTTTCTCGGTTACGTTTATGAAATCTGTACATAAAAACCACATCAATGCTTACGGAACACCTTTATAATTCTGAAATTAAAGTAAATCTATATTATGAAACAAGAAGGTGACTGACTGAGATCAACGCACAGCTGAAACCGTTGGACCTATGTAGACGTAAAATTTTCCAATGTGTTCTTTATATAGCGTAAGTCGGAACTAATAAAGATTTTGGGGATTCCACCCGTAACGCGGTAATATAGGAGAACATAATTATATGAAAATTCGTCGGTTTGGAAGAATAAGGTTATATCGATTTATTGTGCGTATTTTAATAATTATCATTGATGGCATTAAGTTATTTGATTGCAAAAACAATTTTTGAAATAACATGTTTTGTATATATCAAAATAACAAGAAAACGAATTTGCAAATGTTAATGCAGAAGTTCGCGGGAACATTTGAGTTTAGTAGCCCACATAAACCTACTGCGGAATGTGGCAGATATGAAAATAGATAAAAAATAAAATAAGCTCTGTGTATGACTACGTGTGTTAGTGGAAATAATAATATTAGGTACTAGTTACGACAGAAACTACTGTCTCTCGAATCTAGAGTGTTCTCCTTACTCTGTGCAGGGTATACATTACGGGTGACAAAAGCACGATGCCAAATGTCAAAATAGAGTTAAATTATAGTCTGTTTTCCTGTCTCTCTGACTCTCAGTCTGGCCGTTTGTCTACGTATCTGTCCGTTTGTTTGCCCGGACTTATCACCGAATCAGCTGAAATGATTCTGACGGGTGTTTCATTGGCAAGTGCAGATTCACATCAACGTGTATGAAAAACAAATCATTGAGGCTTTCCAAGAAATTCTGTTTTTAGGTACTCGTATGCAACGCGAACGGAGTCACGGATAGTCGTTAGTATAAAATATAGTTATAGAACCGGCTGCCACACGAGCTGCGAACGTAAAATCAACCACTTGTCTTAAATTAGCGACCGCTGTAAATCAAGAGAGTCGGGCCAATATTACGCCATAAAATTCCTCACATATTCGTGTAGCTACGCAGAAAGAGGGCCTGCCAAGCTGTTGTTCAAAAATCAGATTAAATTTTGAAGTGAAAAAATATTGGAAACGTTTAGTTTTACGTAGGAAATTATTTTCAATAAACCAACGCCGTAAATAAAGGGCTTTGAGCCAACATTGTATCACGTTTCCAAGAAGCGTAGATATTCCACACATACGCAGGAAGTTAGATTTATCGATTAAAAAAATCGATCATACCTGATAAGGATTTCAATTGTAAATTTTGTAGATCGAGATTCCGTATGAAATTGTTTTAAATTAAAATCTACTGCTAATTAATACATTTCATCCAATATCTTGGTTTGCCGATAGGTTGCTTGCTTACTTTTTAAATTTTCTACATCAATCATAGGGATGATTTGGTGTTAATCAAAAAATTGAATTTTTGAACTTCCGTAATTAATCGCTTTGAATAATTGTCAGGTGGGTTTTTAAAAATACTGTCACTCGCTTTAACGATTAAAGCATGAATCGTGAAGAAACTTGCACGGCTGAGTGATATTTACAATGTTTGTAAAGTCTTGTAAAATACTGTACAACCACAGTGGATTAGTGTTTAAATATTTCTTATTGTGAACGACATACATATATGTGTAGGTACACGGGTTGTTACACGCAACTCAGATAATTAATGCAAAGTAATGTAGGTAAGTCCTTGATTAGCTATATTTTTTATTTATTTGTTAAAAATATTTTTGTAAGGTCCTTATCTTCCGTATCTTCGGAATAAACTAAACGACTACTAATAAAGACTAAACTAGCAAACCTTAAAATAAAAATGGCCCTCACAAATTTTTATTACACCAAAAAAAATTTAATAAATTGTGACAGATTGATTTTTTGCTTATAGCAACATTCAGGGAGTATGTTGTGTGAAGGACAACGCGGGAAAATTTGTCAAAGTCAAAATACACGAAACATAAAGAGAAGCCATGGGATTTGAAAAGCACAATCAGAGGAACAAAATGCAGCAAGGGACGAAGACCGTAATGATCTAGGTTATGTTATTTATGGGCACGACTTACTTTGGATGCGATATGTGAACAAATACACCTCGTTGTGTTAATAAATGATAGCAATTTTACTGAACCGTAGGTAGGTACATATCCACCTCACTTTTTATATCCCCTTGTCATTCCTTTGACGTCATAGATCTTGATTTATTATAAACGGGGCTAAGATTTACTGGCTTTTAAACTCTTAGTATGTTTTCTGTGTTTATTTGTACTGAAAACGATGTTTTTGCTACATAAATCCGCCGATGTAATGCTTTGCGTAAAGCTTATACTAATAGAGGCTTGCAAAGAATAACTTGTTTAAAAGACCATTGAAACCCATACTCATAATGTAAATAGATATTTACAATGCTATCTTTAACTAAGCAATATAATGAAAGAAAGAAAGAATATTTTTATTCAACCAAAAATAACAACAAAATCTGTGCCTTAAAATCGATTATTATTAATGTTGGTAGTATTGTATTGTATTTATTTTATTTTGTTTTCGTATTTTGTTGTTTCTGTGTCATGGTGTGGATGGCGGAAAATAAACTCTTTCTTCTTTCTTCCTTCTAATAAATAGAGATTATAACAACTTAGTGAACAGTTCATATTATGCAGGGTCCCGGTATGGGCAAAGTACTCATTTAAAACTCTGTTCTTGTCCATACCTAACAGTCCAATTTCGAAATAATTTCCTTCCACTTGCACTACATAAATAACCTATGTGGAGAATTTCAGGATTCTAGATTCAGCGGTTTAGACGGAATGGTTATACATATATATTTTTAGTATAATGTATTTTTTAATATTGAAAATTGGGAGAGGTGACTGTCAAATAATGATACATTTTCTTGTTATATAAAATATGTATTAATTATTTCATATTGTACGAGCTATATACACGAAAGCATTATATAAGAAAAGGGTACAAGTTACTGCTCAAAGCTTGATCAGAAGAGATTTTGATAAAGCGTTCACAAAATAGATGTTAATAAAAATGCATTTTACTTGTTTATTGTGAATTCGAGAATGAATCTACAACAATAACTTTATTTTCTTATTATCAACTATTCTTCCATTCTGATGCGTTAATCTTTCGGAACGGAGTTTATAACTCAGCTTACATTGGGAAATGCATAATAGCTATCGTCATGTTAGGAAAATGCATTATGTATTCTCTGTAAGACTTTCGCTGTTCGTAATGTTTACATTTTTTGCATCACTTAATGCAAACACGGCATTGGGCGTACACAAACTATATGAATTTGTTATTTTAATATACTTTTTATTAATTGGTCGCAATGTGAATAGCTCTTGCACTATGTTATCTGGTCTTAATCTGCAATCTTTTATCTGGTCTCAATCAGCAATTTTTTGTCTTTTCTCAATCTGCAATCTTTTATCTGGTCTCGATCTGCAATCTTTTATCTAGTGTCAGTCTAATATCTGGACTCAATATTGAGTCTCTTAAGCGGTACACAATGTTTAATGTTCGTCCAAATGTGCGTACACTCTTCGCAGCTTCTCCCTTTTGTTTTTATTGGCGTGTTTCTTCTCTTGTTTCCAGGGTTTACCGAGGATTGGTCTCTCTGCCGACTGGGCGCCGACAATCCTGTAAACAATATCACCTTAAAGTAAACAGAGTATGTAACATTTGGTGAGGTAAGAGTTGAACGAAATAGACTTCAATTAATTTCGGACGATTGGGTTAATTTTAATATCTATAATTGATTTAGGATAATTTATTTAGTCAATTAACTTTATTTTTGATTTTTGTTTCACCGTCAATTGTAAAATATGTATCAATCAGCTGTTGTCTTTATTAAAAAAATTGTCGATGGTACTTTGAGTTTCCTGTCAGTGGGTACACCTACTAGCGATTTTATGGATATGAACTTTCGGATATGGATTGGATAGGAATATAGAAATACTTATAATACCGGATTCGGATATGAAATTGTTTCGGATTATCCCTTACTTTCGTTTATGGATATTAAATTTATTAAGGAATTTCAAAAGTCACAAGAATTCTAAAATTATCCGAAACTGATATCGGATTCGGTTACGGATAGATCTTTATATCGGATATCCGATAGTTTCAGTTACGGTTACGGAGCTCCTTAACATCCCTACGCTCAATCCTACAAGGCACAAGACACACGGCAACAAATCCTAGGCCACTAGTCGTTACCGCCACTCAAAATATCACGTTCCCGCGCCCGAGATGAAAGAGATCCGCCGAATATTATCAATTACAGTTAAGGGAAACCTAAATAAACTTTCTGGATACGAAATCGGCGCGCTGGCGGCTCGCCAGGCGTTAATTCATAAAGTTTAACGAGTTTACGAGGATACGCGAGTTAACGATCGTGAAAATCGCGCCCGATGTAAATACGGACGCGGCGACGCCTCCGCGCGGCCGGCCGCTCCTGGCGAGCGACCATAGAGATATTATACATAGAGCAGGGGAGACTATCTGCGTCTATTGTTTATGTGTGATTATACGATTGTGTGGTTGCCGGTCCACGTGTATACCAGAGGCGACCGTCTCAGTCCTCAAGAGTGGCTACGCATCTGTGACCGACTTCTGATAGTATCAGTCCTGTTAGAAATCGGTTGCAGATGTCTGCTGCCTGTTCGTTTTCCACTCTCTTTCCAAAAATAAGATGAGTATAGGTCTCTCATCTTCCCTCTCTTATTATTTGTTGGACACTCGCTCTAGTATAACATCTCTATGGGAGCGTCGCTTGTGAACCGCCATTAAATATCTCCGGATTGAAGTTTCCAACTGACGACTTGTGTCAATAGCGATAAAACAAAAATTACCCAGTAAACATTCTCCTTTGCGAGGTTATTAAGACATTTCATTGTTATGCAGACAGTTATTCAACGAAATAACATCTTTCACAGAGTAAACAGAACACGAAATTATAATATAAAAGTCGCAACGCAACCTTTTAGAAGTCAGATAGTATTCTTTGGAAGTTGGGAAAAGATTCTTTTAACGATGCATGTTTACGTTTATTTAGAATGAAATGAATAAAAGAAACGCATTCCTACAACTGATAGTCGTTAATATACACAAGGTAGGTGCTCGTATTTATCATACAAACCAAGATATGTCTGTCTT
The DNA here is from genome assembly GCA_018246895.1 of Aspitha aspitha aspitha. Taxonomy (NCBI): domain Eukaryota; kingdom Metazoa; phylum Arthropoda; class Insecta; order Lepidoptera; family Hesperiidae; genus Aspitha; species Aspitha aspitha. The sequence goes on along the minus strand of DWGJ01000548.1, from coordinate 2,205 downwards.
TGTCAGTCACGCTTTCGACAAACTTATAACCAAATCATAATTATCTTCGCATAAAATCTGCAAAGTATGTTGGGTGTCTTAATAAAGAAATAAATAAACTACGGCACCTGAATAAAATCTTTGTTATAATACTTTTTTTAAAGTTCAATATAGTGCATATAGCATACCGGAGCTACAGCATTTCTGGAATCGTGATGAAAAAAAAAGATTTCATCGAGATCTATTGGATTGGACAAATTTTACTTTATAAAATCTGATTGATCTGAGCATTTTATGCAGATACTAGTGGACCTGACCAGGCGTTGCCGTGGTTCCATTATGTCTAATCAGATATGACAAAAAATATCGTGCGTTCAGAATTTTATTTTATGTAAAAATATATTGACATTTGACATTTATTATTTATTTTATAAAAACTATCCTATCTTTTAAGTTGGATCAAGGAATGATATGTACAAAATTCTATTGAAATCGGTTCAGTGGTTTCGGAGATTTTCGCAAACGAATATCGTGACACGGGACTTTTATATATATAAGAGATTTATTGTATACAAAACATCGAGAGATATGTAAGTAGTTAAATTCGTATAACGATCAGTAAAAAGCAAATATAACCTTAGAGAATATCGCTTGCGAAATCCCCACCACAGCTGCACCTACTTTCAACAGCTCATATTTATGTAATGGAACATTCGCGAAGAATTATCTCTATTGAGGTTATTGACGCGACAAATCCCACTAATGCTGAACGTGACATTTCCTTTTGAAATGTATATGTGGGATTGGATTATTGAAATTGATGCAGTCGAATACATTGTGGTCCAAATATACAAGCTTACAGATATTTCGTTTAGGAATTTCAGCTTTAGAACGATTCCTTTATTACGTTGCAATAAACGCGCGGTTTACTGATAAATTCATTCTCATGAATTGTTTGTTTGTTTTTTGGGGCATTTACTTTATACAGAATGTATAAGACATTAGTCCACAAATATTACACAAACACACACACACCCACCTTGATAAACTATTGATTGCAAATGAAAGGTGAAATATTGATTGACATACATACTAGTGAAGATAATTAAATACTTAAAAACCACACATAATGCGTATTAGTAACGTAACTCACCCCAGTATCGGCTTCCCTTTCACATGTGCAGTGCTCTTGTTCATTGCGAAGAACGTGCTATCGATCTCCTTGGATTTGTTCAACCAACCCTTTAACAAAATAAAATTAAGCATTAATAATGAAGTAATGATAAATAATAATTAAAATGTTCCCATATTCGTGCAAACAAATGACAAAGACATTTATTTGCACAACTACGGGTACATTTAAAGACGTCTTTCTCTTTTGTCTAATGTCTTTCTTCTTCTGTTTTCTGTCTTTTGTCGACTGGCCTCGTGGTCGAGTGGTTAGAGACCCTGAGTGCAAAACCGGAGCTCGTGGCTTACATTCCCACCCGGGACTAACGTTTATGTGTGCGACCCATTTGTTTGTTGTGTCTGGGCATAATAAAAATATTTATATAAGTACTATATCGTATGTATATACGTTTGTTTATCAGCTGCCCGGTCACCGTAACGCGGGCATTAAATTGCCTCATTTGGGATCAGACAGCCGCGTGTGGAATTGTCCCCAGTTATTTATTTAAATGTTCTGCTTTTACTCCCGAAGACAGCGTGTCGCTACACGAAAGTTGGTAGGTTGGTATGTTAGTAGGTTGGTAGGTTGGTAAGTTGGTAGGTTGGTAGGTTGGTAGGTTGGTAAGTTGGTAGGTTGGTAGGTTGGTGAGAAGTGGGCGAACAACGGTACCGGAGTGCAGGGGCGAAGCGCTGGCGGGCGGGCGCACGCGGATCTCGAGGCGGCTGGAGACGGTGCTCTGCGCGGGCGGCGCCGGCGGCGGCGTGCGCGAGCGGGACCGCGACCTGGACCTGGATCTGGAGCCCGAGCGCCGCGATATGCTCTGCCAACACACACCGACGCACGTTACACACTTTCGATTGCATTTAATCATTCGCTGGCTTCTTTCTGACGATTAAGTTAAAATGTTCGACCTTATTTATTAGTCCACTGCTGGACCGGGGGTCTCCTCTCGTATTGAGAGGGATTTAGGCCATAGTCTACCACGCTGGCCAAGTGCGGATCGGTACACTTCACACATCCCAGATAATATTACATACTTTATAACATCTCTAAGG
>DWGJ01000547.1:0-28717 GCA_018246895.1 Aspitha aspitha aspitha | reverse complement strand
TAATTCAATAAAAATAATTTATAATTTATCTTGTCTTGTGTATTTCTAAGTCTCCATATAACGCGGTACAAATGATGTGATTTGTACTAATTCCGAGTTTCTTATAGCGCGGTTTCCATACAACGCGGTAGACGGTTCCCATATAACGCGGTACAAATTAAGTGATTTGTACTAATTCCGAGTTTCTTATAGTGCGGTTTCCATACAACACGGTACGCACTCACCGCGTTATAGAAGGGTTGACTGTATATGGAATATGAAACTTGTGATTAAAACATTTAGACTCAATTTCCCAAGGTATTGATTTTAGAGCTAAAATATAAACTTGGAAATAATGCATTCGGAACTTGTCAACGTATTCATGCATTGTATCGTAATATTATATTATCCAAACCTTTAAAGTACATAGAAATCTCATAGGCTTCAAATCCTGTGAGTTCATAGCATCAGAGCAATCTATCGCCACAAGCAGATGCCTCATCATTCCGAGCCGCACGGGCCCACGACGGGGCGCGGTAGCTTTTCTCGCTGCCTTCTGCGCGAACTCCGCGACCAGGCTTTCGACCAATCCATCCTCATCTTCTTTTATGGCCTCCCTTTTGATTGATGTTTAAATTAATTTCAAAGATAAATAAACACACGGCTATTTTACGTCACAATATCAATTATTCAATATAAACAAAATGTTAAGTTGTTATCGAAATAATACTCGATTGTACATAATAACAATAAATAGTAAGTATTTTATCTTACCAAGTCTTTTCATAGCCTGTTTCCCATCTATATTCTTTTGGATCGGGCTCGTCATCCGCCATTGTAAAATGAAATATCGTCTATTAATAATGAATAAGTAATTGTAACTGTTTACTGGCTTAAAGTATTAATAATATTAATAACGTAAGAAAAGTCTTAGCAGTTAGATGACAAAAGTCAGTAAACGCGTAAACGGCATAAACATTTCAATGTTTTCATTTCATAAATAAATGACATTTTGACAGCTGAACATAGATATACTATATATAGATAGGACTAGCCATAGACAGGCCTGTGAGTGCCAGTGTCCAACAAATAAGAGGTGGAAGATGACTGGGTTATATTTATCTTTGTCTACATACATACATACATATCGTCACGCCAAGTCCCTAACGGGATAGGTAGAAGGCAGCGAGTGCCAAATATGTCTATATCTTTGTCTAATCAGAGCAAAAAAGGAGTCTGACTTTTATTTGCTTTCTCTTTTATTCGATGGGCACATTTTAGGCTGTCTGACCCGATTTAAGTATGTTATATCTATGATTGGGTAGTTGTCCACGAAATTCAAACAGATTATCGATACTATCCAGTGCTACCGATACTCACACTACTGCGGAGCATAGACACTATATCGATTTCTCCATAGGGTCTATTAATCGACAACTATTGAATTTATTAATTAAACGACAACACTGGGATAGATAAGTACTAATTGATTGGCTCGATTGGCCACAACAAACAGCCGTAATTTTTTTCAGTCATATTTTATTATAGGTTAAAAAGGGATAATAATAATAACCAAATAAATATGTGAGAAGGTGACCTATTGTAAATTTTATTCAATATAGTCATAATTATAATATCGTATGTATATACAGTCTAGGTACTCTATAAAAAACCTCTCAAGTAAAACTTCAGACACAAAATTATTATTTTATTTCCAAGAGACTAACATAAGAATACAAAAATAATGATGAAGATTCTTATTGTAATTACTTTTCTAGCAATGGGACACCATTTTGCAACTAAATAATTTTAATGCAATGTTAAACATTACCCAAATATAAAAATGACATTTAAATATTTTGAGTAACATAAAAACAGAATGATATCATAACATATGAAGTGATTTACAAAAATTACATATGTTGTTAAATTGTAAATCCGGAAAGAATAAATCACAACATATGCAAAAACATAAGAAATAACTGCTTATAAAATTTCCATAGAATTCAAATCATACTGAAGATCACTAATTGAGATTATAACAATCTTAGTATCCAACACAGATTTGTGATTAATGTAAAACAGATACATTATCTTCTGAAAATGTATATTCCGAATATCTTGATGAGGTATGTGCAGTGTCCTTTAAGTCATCATTACATAGCCAGTAAAGATTTTTCCTACTATAATGCATATGATCATGTTTATAAGCAGCAATGTTTCACAATTTAAAAAAAAATAAAATACTTGACGGTGTGATATTTATTATAACAAACAAAATCAATTACCTTTTCACGAATGAATAAGTTAAACATATCTTAGTTATTATCATTACATCTAGAATGTTATATGCGAATAGTACTTACAAATGATACGACAAAATCACTTTCAAATCAATGGAATTTTTGAATTGTTGCTTTTACATTTTACTCAACGCTTACATTTAATCTCTGGGCATGTGTAAGTCACTTTGGAGCAAAGGTTGCTGTTCCCCAATATATCATCTTGTGTATAATAGGCTACAGTTCAAATTACATATTATTAAAACCTTCTACCACATAGTAACTTGCCAGATCCAGCAGATTGCTAAAGATAATTCTTACATACACCATCAGATTCATTCAGTAGCAGCCATGGCTCTTGCCTGCGCCCGGACACGCTTATCATATTCTAATCGGTTTTGGCTGAAAGGCAAAGACACATTATGTAAGAAGTCAATAATTACAAAATGAAGATAGAATTAGGAAATTTTAAATTCATAGGGCAATTTGCGCAAGAACATTATTTGGCATATCACAACCAATTGGCATAACATCACCATACCATACTCACACAGAAGTTCCACATTTGATTCCATATGGCAAATATGGCAAATAATGTTTAGAAAATATTCAAGATACATTCAGGATTTTGCACTGTGAACAATTATTATTCACCCACCAGTAAATTGTGTATGCTTCAGCTTGTGCCGGATCCTTGACATTGGGTTCATTGAGTAGGTCCTGAATGCCAAGAAGTATCTGCTTGATGGTAATTGCTGGACGCCAGTCTTTTTCCTCATCTAACAGAGACAAGCATACTGTGCCTGACGGATACACATTTGGGTGGAAGAGAGGTGGTTCAAATTTGCATTTTGGTGGGCTTGAAGGGTAGTCATCCTTGAAAATCATGCGCAGCTTGTAGAGACCTCCTTCCCATGGAGTCTAAAAATTATTTTTATAAGCCACATAAATGATAAAAATACTAATGCATATCTGTTTATAAACAATAATATAATTTGTATTACAAAATAGACCATTTGGCAATAAGTATTTTTACATACGTAATCACACCATTATTCAAAAAGTAAATAGTGACTTTTTTTTGGGAATATAAAATTAATTATTTATAACATTCAGGTATTACATATTATTAATTTGCATTTCGTACATACTATTGATTGCATCGATTGACTAAAAACAAAGTTTCAATTGCATATACTTAAAATTAATCTTCTAAAAAACTAATCATCCAATTTTCACAATAGAGAAGAGGGAAGGAATAGTATTTCCGTAATATTCTAGAACAAGGTAACTATAACAATACTAACCCCTTTTTTGCCGGGAATAGCACATTCCCAAGTCATAAGGTTCAACGATCCATCGGGATTTTTCATAGGCCTGGCTACAAAACCCTAAAAAAAAACATTATTAGGTAAAGAGCTAGTTTTAGCAAGAAAAAGTAATAATGAATAGTAGATATACTCACGAAAGGATGGTCCTTGCGCCAAGCTTTTCTCTCTTCAGCTAAACGTGCACTCGCTATTCCTGACATGCCCTGTGATCAGAATTTTATAAAGCTATTATATTTACAAGTCTGAAATATGCTAAAATAATATTTTAAAATATACTCACGTTTATCACAAAGAAACAAACGTAAAAAAGTAATTAATCACAGAGCAAGAGCGTCCCACGATGCGTCAAGTACAAGTGGGTACCAGATTAATAATCTACTTCAGAAGTATTAGAAACAGATAACAAAGACTAGCCATGTCAAAAAAGTATTCATAATAAGTATTTTTTAGTTTCTATAAAATCCATAACCATATTTATATTTTTAAGTAATAACTTCAAAGTATTTAAATTTATTTTAATCTGTTTCATATGAAAAAAATTTTATATTCAGGTTTAGTAGACATTGGTTACGTACTTACGTACGTATATTTATATCAAATACTACGTATATCCGGAATGAGCGCTGTAAGCAGGCATACAGGCACAGGCAATACATCAACTAAAACTTGCTTTACCTACGTAGGTAGGCCTTTTTTGTAGTTTTAACACGTGTTAAAACTACAAAAAAGGCTCATAGTAAAAACAAACAACATTAATTGAAACAACGAACGCTGTTATGGCTTGCCTTCAAATATGCAAATGCTACGCAAATAGTCGATCCCCATAGTGATAGAACATCTAAATAGCTAATAACAATTACGATAAATATCGTTAGATATAAAACACGAAGGTGACTAACCCAGAGATCAAATATACTCGAAATATAGCGGAATCCTAGTCTTAAAATTTTGCAAATAAGTTGTAAGCGAATTGAGCACAAAGACAGAAATTTCGCCAACTCCCACGCCTAAAGGGTAAAAATAAGGAGATATGGAGATATTGAGATTTTGTATGAAATTTCGACAGTTTGGAAGTTAAATAGGTGACTAAAATTTTTGACTCGCGGTCTTGGTTAAGAAAAAAATAATGCATTTACTGGTGTTTGGAAATTCTATTTCTACGCGAGCAAAGCCGGGAGCTAATGCTAGTATTATATAAAGGAGTATCGAGAAATTTTATTCGTACCAGTTATTGTGTCGGTGTACTTTACACCAAAGCCAGTAAAATCCCTTGTCCCTGCTATCCTTACTAAAATATTAGATATAAATGTGCAATATCCGCGGTTCTAAATCAACTCTTATTATCCTAGTTTATTTCGATGCGTTTAGTTTACACTAATTTTAATGTCAAATAAATTTATACAACCTGCTTAGCAAAATATGGATTGATGTAACCAATTCCATAACATTTTAATTATGTATTTTTATATGTATAAACATCTGTAATGTTAACATTTTGTATTATTAATTGTATCAAAATGTAAATTTCAATTTAATTAAATTAAATAGCAGTAAAGGACTTTGAGATGTTCAGATCAGATGAGTATCTACATTTAAGTAACAAAATAAAATCTTATTGTTTTTACTCTTATTTCTTGAATTTACTGGTTTATTTCAAAATAACGATTTTTACATATAAAAATGGCACTTATTCTCTTTATGATCTTAACTCTTCATATATTTATATTTTCAAAATATTTTCAAAAATCCCTGTAGAATTATTCATAATTTCAAACGTTCTGCAGTAATTACGTAACATGTTATTTGAGACGCGTGAGCCATCTCATGAATATTCGAATATCGCATTAGATATAAAATCACTGTGAATATGAATTTTTACGATCTAATTGATTCATTTAATTTAATACTTTCTTTAGGTATCTATTTGATATTATCTGCTGTAAGGTCTATTATGCATTTATTTCCAAATTTTTGCTTCAGGTGTATTGAGTTCATTCTTCTCATACAGATATGCTACATTAAAATAAACGCATAAGTGTTTATATAAGTTACTTATAAATATAAGTGCTATAATGCTAATCACCTTTTCACGGAAGTATTAAATAGTTTCTATACATATTTAAGAATGACCTAGGTGGCAATATAGTGTGGTTGGAATTATTATAACTTTCGAGTTGTATTTGTAAATATAATAATATCTTTCAGCAACAAAGCTGTCGTACTGGTCTGTTTGACAATTTTTCTAATCGAGTACAATATGTATAATATCGTACTATAAAAGAATATTTAGCAAATTTTACTGTAGATAGTTAAAGACCTGACTTTAACTATCTACAGTAAAAATTATTCTCAAGCATATTCTTTATTTAAGCATAGAATTTTTTAAAGTGTAAAAAGCATTTTATATCTTTATATAAGTACAATAAAGGTTGTTTCGGTAAAAGGTGACGCCATTAATATTTTTGTCGGCAAAATATTACGCAGACTGTGCGACAGCAAGTCTGTTATGATATGCATTTTTTAGGTAATTTTATGATTGGTTAAAATATGACATTTGTTGCTTTCTGATTGGTTGAAGTAGCTATATGTGAACAATAAGAACAAGAAATGTCGGCGATCGCTAGGGGGCAGTGTAGCTCTGTCGGTGACGCTTTTTTATTCCTCACTAAATATTTGATCCTTGGTTGGTGTAGTTTGTTCCGTTTTGCGTTGTGTACTGTACATATATGAAAAATTTCATCTGTATATGAAATTTAATAAATGACATTGTTTTGGTAAGTAAAATCCAAATGAAATTTTGTATTTCGTGATAAAGACACTCATTTAAAGTGAAAATTATAATTAGTTGAAGTGACGCCAACTAATCGGAAGCAAGCGTCTATGCTATGTGTGTCATGAAGAAATTTATTTCTAGTTATGATTTGAAGTTTTGTGTTAAGTGGAATAAATATTAAATAAGATATGCATATGTACTTAATATACAAAATGAAATCTGTATGCCATTCATATGAAATACCATATGTTGTGTACTGTGTCTCAAAAATGTTTTGTAAACCGAATTATCAAAAGTTGGCGGGAATCAGCCGGCCTATACAGTGAGGTTATATTTGAAATACATAATATATGGTCTTGTATAAGTGGTTAATGATGAATTAATATTGTAAATATTATAAATATGTTTTAGATAAATTGACTGTGAAATATGTCGTCCGTAGAAGAAGGGGAGGCGCCTCCAAGTGAGGAGGTGCCAATGGGTAACCCAGATGAACTAACAAAAAATCCTACGGCATTAAAAGGTGAGAACTATAAAGCAATAAACAACTTACGAAACATAAGATTATGGTATGCTTCCTTAGCTAGTCATCTATTTCTTTACAAACACAATATAGAAAGTATTGTCTTGATTATGTGCAGTTTTCAAAGTTAGATAAGTATGTGTAGTTATATTATATTTAATTTTTTTTCATTGCAATGGATTATCACTTTCTTTGATCTTGTATATAAATATTAGAAATATGTATATTGTAGAAATTTAATAAGAGGCAAGAAGTTCACTGTTACAAGTTTTGTAGTAATAGATCTGTTATAGCATGATAGTCTGTGCATAGTTATTATAAATATATAATTTGTGGTGGTGTATATTATATAATATAATAAATTTGCTCTTGATTTGCAGAGGCCCATGAACAGATGGCAACACTTGATGTATTGGTGTGCGGGGAGTGTCATTCTGCGTTCCATTTTCTTGAGGAGTTTAAAGAACACAAGGATGCAAGCAACTGCACCGGCAAGTCACCTGTCAGAGATAGTGTGAGTGTTGATGTTTATTGACTTACTGTAATTTTCATTGTATGTAGAAATTTTAATACAGCCATATAAACAATATACGTCATGTGAGACGACAAAGTTGCAGTTTATATAGAGAAGCGGAAATAGAAGCAAAGGAGTTCTAAACAAATATTATGTTAGATAAACAATTCATTCTTTAACTTGTAATTTTCTATTGCTGGTGTAAAGAAAAGTGACTAGTGTGTTTTATGCATTTAGAATGAGAGTAAAGCACAAGTGTGGGCATTTCTATTGTGGAAATGCTCATCGGCGCGAGACGGCTCCACATCCAACACGGACAACAGCTGGAAGTTGTACCAGCAATGGTGCCGCATGCCGGAGGCACAGCGCACAGCCTGGATCACAGCAGGGGCTAGCGTTCAAGCTTTGTCCAAATTTGCACATGCTAAAGTTGTAAGTTATTATACTGTTTGTTTTTAATACAGAATTGCATGTATTCTGAGAAATTATCCTGTGATATTATGAATCGGCTATAAAAGACACCATAAATCATCAATTGATAGTCAGAAAGTATTACAATGATAAAAGCAATGTATTATCTTAGATGGAGCTCAAGACTGAAGATCAATTAGTACCTGTACAGACTGCAACACCAGAAGTGAAGCGGAGAGGCAGGCCAAGAAAACATATCAAAGTAGTAAGATCACTTTGCATTGTCCTAATTTTTCTTATAGATAGATATATTGTTGTTGAAAAATGAAGTGTTTGGTGCCATATTTGAACATTATGTTTTGGTCCATATGAAAATTTTAAAGTATGCCTTTTGTAAAAAAATCATAGTGACATTTATAATTCCTATCATGTTTAGGAAGAACCTGAGATTCAGCCATCTGGTGAGGAGAGTGATGACGTCAAGTCAAATATAAGCCAGAGGACTATACTAAATAAAAATTTAACTCCCGCTGTCAAATCTAAGGTACACACTGAATCCAATCATAACCAACAACATAGATAATTTCAAAACTATCGTGATGTGTATTTGGTTATCGTAGTTGATACTGAAATAGTTACCCCTTATTAAGTAAATTATGAAGTAAGATGTTGTCTGTGTGCGCTGCAGGACACTCTTTCGCTGGAGCGCGAGTCTGTGCGTAACGCGCAGGAGCGCGTGCCGCCGTCCGAGCGCATCGCGCGCCGCACGGAGCGCGAGGGCGGCGACCCCTCGGACGCGGGCGAGTTCGTCGTCGAGAAGATCCTGGCCAAGCGGTTCAACCCGCGCCGCAAGCAGTACGAGTACCTGCTCAAGTGGGAGGGCTATCCACAGTCAGTATACAGTCTATTGCTTTAATTTCTTCAACGTGATGTCGTCGAGGGTTCTCTTTACCTATACTGTCAATTAAAGTGCAGTCACAAATAATAGTTATCAGGACCTCTTGTTTGATATAATGATTATTATACGAATTTGTTTATTTCATTTTGTATTATCATAATACATACATATTATGTATATAATTGATTATTGCAATTAATCATTGCAAGCATTATCTTATGAGAACATTAAAGCTCAGTTTTGATTGTGAAATATCCACTTTCATATTTGGGCTTACCATTGCTGTCAAAATCATAATATAAGTCGTTAATTAGGGCACAGACATTTAAATGGTCCACTTAGAATTTTTCTTAACACAGAGTCTAGTTATTATTTTGAATGTCATAAAAAGTTCATTCACAGCGAGCAAAACACATGGGAGCCGGTAGAGAATATGGCCACATGTAAGCATCTGTTGGAGGCATTTGAGAAGCAACTGGCGCGTCAGAAGGAACTCAAGGCACTCCGTGCCCAGCAACAGCAACACCCCGTGCAGGTCAATGACTCCCAATCTACTCTACTCTACCACTATCAGTATTGCATTTGTTACGTCTTGCTATATATCAGCAACTAAACCAGTAATAATAAACAAATGTTTACTCGTAACTTGTCAACTCTCCTATTATCTTTATGAATCAGGTATTAGGAAATAGAAATCAAGATAAAATTTGTTTATTGCAATTCTACATGGTAACCCATATATTGATCAGAATGAGGAATGGTACACATTGAATGATTTTTTGTCATGTATATATTTTTATTTTGGATATATAGGTGAAACAGTTGAATACACCAGTACCTCAAGTGATTAAACAGTCTATTAAGAAGAACGAAAGCCCAGCTTTAACGCCAACAGGGTGAGTCAACTGTCACCACTATCATTATTATTGTAAATATGAAATGTCCCCAGAAGTTACCTACACTCAGAAATGACACAAGGTATTTTGATACAATATTCACTAATGAATAACGTGATTCATTAACAAAATTAAGATGTAAATGTAAATACTTGATTATGTACCTTTCTTTTTAATAGGTTATGTTATGCTGTTTAATTTTTATTGCAAGCCTGTGTTCTTTGATTGAGGAAGCACAAGATATAGATTGTAACAAATATCTAATATGCTTGTAAGGTGTATTCCTTGTTGGAGATCCCAACTAAATAAATAAATAAAGTGTGAAAGATATATATGTGAGGTTTGTGTGTGCAGGCGGCTGCAGCGCACGAGCAAGGCGCGCGCGCTGGACCAGGTGAAGGCGTGGTGCGGCGCTGACGACGAGCCCGCCGCCAAGCGCGTCAAGCGCGAGCTGTCCAGCGACGACGACGACTACTCGGACGCCGACTCCGCCAAGGGCACAAGTCAGTCGCCCTTACCCACCCTTGTATACGCTTCTTTGTTTAAACTAGTCACACTTGTATACATGATACTTTCCAATTTCGACTGTTATTGCACCCGTTGCTAATTTGTTTTGCGGCCCATATGTTCATGAATTTGGTCTGTGAAACTAAATGATGAAAGGATTATTGTGATGTTATTACTGTTACTAAGATAAATCCAATATTTTAAACACGAATTTTAAATAGCAAATTACAGTGAACATGAGATTTGGCATTTTGTGTTATACATCATTTTTTCTTTACATGTCTTATTATTTTATTTGCAGTAGTATTTGTTGTATTAAAATTTTTTAAAAGTTGTCTTCTCACCTTGCAAATCTTGTTATTAGTACATATAAATTTTTATCAGCTTTTACCTATTTATTTCTTTATATTTATATTTTTCATCTCTTCTTATTATTAAATAGAATGACTGATTTCAGCTGAGAAGAGAGTGCTGAATGGTCAATCGTCCCCAAAGGCTAACCTCGACCCTGAACTGGTGAAGTCACTGGGCCTCAGTGGCAAAGGAATGCCCAATATTAAAGGAGTCATCAAAGTTGACCCCAAACACATGCCAAATCTCTCTACAGGTACTAGTGTAGTGTAGTTTTAAAATAATTTAGATTTATCTACCTGTATTCATGAGACTTAAGAACATATTTGTTTTACCCCTGCCATACAGTTGGTGTTTACAGACTTAATAATTTGTCACATTCCTTTTAAGTTGGAATTACTTTTTGGGTCGTAAACCCATAGACTGTCGCAAAACCTTTCACGAAATGTCGCGAGGCGTCACTAACAATTAAAATCTAATTCACATATGAGATTGGTCTTTTACAACATGTGTGACAGTTCGGTCCCGACTGTAAAAGTCCGCAATTCTGTGTGTTTATATTCTCCAATAAAATATTATAAGTGTTTATCAGATCCCTGAACTTGTTATTTTCATTTTTAGTTTTTTATTTACTTCACATTTTTTACGCAGTGTGGTTTTTTTATCATTAACCAACTTCTCCCATCGTGGATACATTTTAACTACATTTAGAATTAAATCGTTTACTAAATTCAGGCGATTCTTCGTTTGTTTTTCATTTCTGCCTTTCACAAAAATAACAACGCAAATAAAGGTGACAAATGGAATCAATCCCTTCATAGCGTTGTGTGCTATCGTACAGGTACAGGATATAAATATGGGGGTCACAAAATTTTTTTAGATACTATAGGGATCGTGTCTGGAAAGACTGAAAAACACTGCTCTAGGCTCCAGGGTAACCTCTATAGCTCTATATGCAGTGTAGACTCTTGAGTGAAGTAGTCAATATTTAAGAGATGTCTGTAATTTATAGATATGGGTTCTCAGAAAAGTTTGTTGCAAGTTGTTGTTAATTATATAAATTGTGCTGTCAGCACATTAATTGGTTTGTAATGTGTATATCAAATGTATTAAATTATTCTCCAATTCACTGGCTGATTTACAATATGATAAATGACAACATGTGTATGTTTACATTGCTAGATGCACTAGTAATATTTGAATGTAATAATAATAATTATTATTATTATGGATGATTGTTTTAGGTGTGTACATTATGTCAAAGTCGTCAGGGATCATGAAAATAGACTCGCCGGGAAAAATAGGCCCCGGACTGAATATTGATGAGGACAAAATCAGGAAACAGATATTGGCGGCAAAACAGGTAATTGGGGATGGTCGCAGTTTATAGCAACATGATAACTATTAATGTATTCAAGGTATAAATAGTATATTAAAAACGCCATCTTCTAGACCCTAATGTTTTACTCTAGTCTACATTTTTTTCTTTAGTATTTGTGTATTTTCGTTTATAATTGACATTTTTCATTCTTGCTATTCCTCTTTGAAATTCTCTTGTAATGTGTATTATAAGTTAATCACCAGTGTTTCTGGTGCAATTTATATGTACTTCACTGCAACATTTTCTTGTGGCGCTAGCCCCCTGGCGGAAGCTCTTACAAGAGTACTTGGAGCAAACATTTTTATTAGTAATAGTCTAACTCATCATCTTCCTATTTCGAATATTATTGTTTTTGCAGAAAAAATTAGAAGAAAGTAAAAAAATGTCCCCAGCGAGGACACCCATTTCATCACAGGTATGTTAGAGAAAGTAAAGGTAAAGTTAGAGAACAGTATTGATTTCTAAACGAATAACTTGTACCAAACATTACGACAGTTGCTGTATCTTTTTATTTCAAGCTTTCATTCACTTAGCAATCTAGCTGTATTATTGCAAACACATTTTGTTTGGATGCAATGCATGATTAGCATTGTGAAGTCATACTAAATCATATTGCAGATAAATAATTTTTTGGCATCTTCTATAAGTAGAAAATAAATTAACCAATTGTATAAGATCATTTTTGAAGGCAAATTTTTATACCATATAGTGAAATGTAATAGATTTATGGGCTTTATTTAATTTAATTTTTGTTTTCTGCTTTTTAGAACGTATTTATTGGTTTACTTTTATTTATGGTTTTTGTATAAAATTGGGAATATTTAATTAAATTTGTGAAATTGATTGAACAATGTAGATAAAGAAATCTTTTGGGCCCGGTGGTCAGCAGGTGACAGAAAAAACTATAATTACACCGTCTGGGCAGAAAATTATACAACGGACAATACAGCGGCCTTATGGGCACCCGGATGGAAAATCCCCTGTCACAATACTCAACAAGAAGTTGGCTCAAGTAAGTGTATTAGCAGAAATTAAGAATTTAATACATTAATGTGATCTATGACAAGCATTTACTTAATTTTATTTTTGTTACTATTATTTTATATTTGTGTCTGGATTGAATGAGAGTAACCAACTAGAGATATATGTACAACAATAGCTTAAAGGATGAATCTACTTGTGTGCAGGGCGACAGCCTGCTGCGACGCGGCGGCGGCACGCGGGGGCGCGGGCGGGGCGGGGCCGCCGTCGCCACCGCCGCCGGGAACATCGTGCGCATCCGCGAGAAGCCCGTCATCTTCGACTTCGATAAGGTCTGTGCACCGCCTGTCAATATCAACCTTCCTACAATAAGCAGTCGACAACGGCTTTTTTGATCCAGCCCTATGTCCTGTGCTAACAGTTTAAGTAGTAATAGGTATAGATGGCCATTATGAGTTAGATGAAAACAATAAATATGGTTTATTGTGTTTTTCTACTGTATTGGTAATGTTATTGAATACCAATTCCCGACAATCTTGACTGAATTCCAGCTACAGCACATTGAAATATTCTGGTATTATATTCAGCATCATTTAAATGTTTGAATGACTATTTAAATCATAATCGAATCACTATTGAAGGCATCGCGACTAGGGCAATAACTTTTAATCCGTCCACTACCAGTAAGGATTGAAGGTATATGTTGTGGTCGGTCAGTCGGATGCGTCGTCGGACACGTCGGACGGCATCGAGGACCCGTTCCCGCGCGAGCTGGGCCCGCTGCCGCCGCCCAGTCCCGAGCGGCCGCTCTCGCTGTGCCCGCTGTCGGGGCGGCGGCTGGCGCGCGCGGAGGGCGAGCCCACGCCGCCGCCCACGCCGTCGCCGCCGCCCGAGCCCGCGCCCGCCTCGCCCGAGCCCGCCCACCCCACCGCTGCCATGCTTATGAAGGTACACCGCACAGCACCGGCCATTTATTTCGTTAGACAAAATCATGAATCAGTGGCAAACAAATTCATCTTGCCTATGTATCAGTATGCCAAAATGAATAAGACTTTTCTAGTACTTACTGGAAGAGTCTTATCAAATAGTGCTATTCCTTTTTTTCAATTTGCCGCATACTTAGATTACATTAAGTTTATAACAACTTCTACATTAACACTATTAATACTAAAGTTATTTTATAATATGCTTTTTCTTGGTGCAGGTGGAAATGTCTCCAGGTGGCACCACAGGAATGTTAGTGCAAGGTGATGGAGCACAACCTTCACTGCCCATGTTGACTGATGAGGATGGAGTGAGTATCATTTGATCAAACATTTTGCAGACTTGCAATTGTTTAGACGTAAGTCAGTTCCCATGAATAAATATATTTTAATTTAAAACAAGAAATATTAATTGTAGAATAAAACTAGAATAGAAGAATGGTGCTTTATACATAGTTTTCTGTTATGTTATGTTATGCTATGTTAGTCTTTTTATGTCATATCTCCATAAAAATGGGTGTCTATCTTTTGATATAGAAACACCATTTCATTTGATCTATGATCAATCATTTCAATCAGTTTATATGCTGAAATGTCTATAGGATAGGTGAAGGTGACATATCTATACTTAGTATTATAAAGCTAAAGTTTGTTTGGTTGAACACGCTAATCTAACTAACTACTGGTTCGATTTCAAAAATTATTTTTATGTTGAATAGTACATTTATTGAGAAAGGCTATAGGCTATATAATACCACAATAGTGGAGCAGCAATAGCAAATGTTGCAAAAACGGAAAAATTTGGATTTCCACATGGGCGAAGCTGCAAGCACAGCTAGTTATGAGATAAGTGTGAACCAGAAGACTAAGTATGTTGTTTGGTCATAGTCGCTAACAGTATATGTTTGTATTGCACACATATCCAGTTTGTGTGGATATGAATACAAGTGAGTGCATTGTTTCATAAGACTGAGGTGAAGGTGGAGGCGAGCGCGGTGAAGCAGCTGCTGGAGGAGGGCGCGGACGCGGACGCGGCCGAGGTGAGCCTGCTGCACGCCGCGCACGCGCCCATCATGATCCGCGGCGAGGACGGCGTGCTCTACCAGGTACACGCACACACACACACACACGCACACACCACATCTATACACACTATATATGTAGCTACAAGAATATACAGTGTTCTGTTTGACGTTTAGCAAGCAAATATTGACACGGGATTGGCATTATATAAATGAATGATTTAATTAAAGAATAATTTATAACAGGTTGTAAAAGTAATTAATAGTTTAAAGTTAATCATGAAGTTGTAGGTATCTTAAATTAGTTGAAAAATTTGTTACGTGAAAATAAAGTTTGATTAATACTCGTACATCAATGTGTCCATCACACTTGTGTAATATTAATAGAACTTTATGTGACATCTTTATCATAAATTGTATTAAAGTGAAGTAATTTATTAAACTTTAATTTGACTATAGGTGGCCGGTGAGAACGAAGACGGTCAAACGCTACTAGTGGCGGCGGATACGGTAGAGGGCGTGGAGGGGGTCGAGGGAGCGGTCGAAGGAGTGGAGGGGGGAGTGGAAGGAGACAGCGATAGTGTTATGTACGTCACGAGAGAAGATGGACAAGTAAGATTTGTCTTTATGTTAACATAAACGTTTAATTTTCTTATTATGTTTTGATTTAGTACATTATCACTGATGATAAATAATAAGAAGTAGTGCTTTACGACAACTAACTTCATGCGAGAAGGTTTAATAAGACCTTAGAAGTCTGTGATGAAATGTATGAACAAATATGGGAGTAAATTTGCATAGGACGTGTTGGCGATCGACCCGACGCAGCTGGGACAGCTGGCGGCGCTGCTGCCGGGCGAGGCGCCGCTGCAGCAGGTGGCCGTGCAGGTGGAGGGCGAGCCCGGCGAGGACGCCACGCAGGTCATCGCGCAGCTCGTGCAGGCCGACCTGCCCTCGCCCGGTAACTACCAACTACCGCATTCATTACATATACCTACTGTAGCTATCCTGCCTTCTGTACATAGTGCAAGCAGACTGCCGCCTCTAAAGGAACATGTATTTGTGCTAGCTGTAACATTCTATAAAGCAAGAAATAACACTTATACACATAATTAATCTAAGCAAAAACGAGGAACTTGTTGTCAAATCATAAAGTTGTTTACGCTGGGTATTTAAGTTTTTTGCAATTATTAAAAATGTAAAACCCGGAAATATCTTAACATGCCCAAGATGTCCTTAATCACAGGTCAAGCTTTGTGCACTGCCACCACAGTCCTCGACGCTTATTTATCGTTTGTCACATAAAGCTAACCGACAATCAATCAATTTTGCGTTTATTTTGCGCAGGTGGTACACGGCGTGTCGTTTTACTGCTACCGGACGGCAGTTTTACGATGACCGAACTCGACAAGGAACAGTACGAGTCGATCACGGAGGCTGGCAAAGCACAAGAGTAAACATTAAATGTTTGTACAATAATTACAATGACTTGTTGACTGATCATGACTTAGGTCTCTATTGTGGACACTACACCTCATTATAACAACGGCGCCGACTGATGACATTGTAATACCATTTTTAGATTGTAGATACCAGTGTATAGCAATCAATTATATATTATTATACATTTAAAAAATATTTATTTTTGTATTGAATTGATATTCATAAGAATACAGCTAAAAGTGCCATCACTTGGTGCCGCTAGCAAATGAAGTAATGTGTTTATTATAAGACCAATATTCTATATTCTATACTATCAAATATTCTCGTAGTAGGTTACTGTTGAATTGTAATTGGCATTGTCCTGGGTTTTTTCCGAAACATTATTTTAATTATTATTATATCCTATAGCGGAGTTAATTTACTTTCCCATTATCACTTCCTTATACTAAATAATATGTTCTTTCTGCCACTATACATACACATGTGAACCTTACAAATTTAGTTTGTAAAAATGTCTGCCTTCACACTCCAATGTCCTAAATGTAGTACATCTGGAACTTTAACATTACATTTAAACTTAAAAATTGATATTTGTTCTTGAGAGCTGCTTAAATTAGTTGGAATGAGCAACAAATTTAACTAGTAAACTCAAACATGGATTCAAATTGTGAATAATTGTAACTTGGAAATACTTATTTTCACTGTCATCGTTAATCAGCAATATGTAGAAGTGATATGACAAAAGATTACCTAAAAATAATAAAATACAACTGAACATGAATTATTTGAAAGAATACAAAATCTATTCTTCTATGCTAATATTATAAAGCTGAAGAGTTTGGTTGAATGTGCTAATCTCAGGAACTACTGGTTAGAATTGAAAAATTATTTTTGTGTTGAATAGTCTACTTATTGAGGAAGGCTATATAGGCTATATAACATTACGCTATGACTAATAGGAGTGGAGCAGCAATGACAAATGTTGCAAAAACATTGATTTCCATGCGGGTGAAGCCATGGGCACAGCCAATGAATTATAAATGTTAACCAATTTGCAGAGAAATATTTTATGTAACAATTGTTCACAGCGATCAATGTCACAAAATCCATTGCATATGTATGATAAGATAATGAGACAGTCCAAAAATAATTGTCACTTATTTTTACTTGTTCACTCACTAGAGATCAAAGTTGCTATATCTTTAACAGATCATGGTGAGTATGGGAACAGAGTATTTTGTTAAATTGACAGGCTTTAACT
Organism: Aspitha aspitha aspitha; assembly: GCA_018246895.1. Classification (NCBI taxonomy): domain Eukaryota; kingdom Metazoa; phylum Arthropoda; class Insecta; order Lepidoptera; family Hesperiidae; genus Aspitha; species Aspitha aspitha. The sequence continues at coordinate 11,181 of DWGJ01000547.1, read as the reverse complement.
TCATTGGAATGTGGAACACATTGATGTAGCTATTTATGTGACACTGGGACAGAGTCTGTCCCACAGTTATGGTTTGTAGTGGTACATTGGTACAGTGGTATGAATGTTTTTGTGTTCCACATTGGCGCTTAAGCATTCGATAAAATCTATTGAAGATGTTCAATGTAGTTTTGAAGTTTGGGGTTGCCAAAAACTAAGAACGAGTTCGCAATCAGTGTCACCGCCAATTCTTTCTAATGTGACATGTAATGTATATGGCCAGGTTGTTTAATTGGCGAGAAAGCTGTGACCCTATAGTGGTATAAACGATTGCCCATTGCCTTGCCGGGTCTATAGCTTATATAATAATTATTATAATTAGCAACCTCAATGATATTGTGTTCATGTTTTTTTATATTTCGAAAAATTATTCATTTAACATTTTGTGAAATATAAATATAATAATGCAGATAAAGCTATTTTTACTAGTAATATAAAATCTCTGGTACTTTCATTCAATTTTATTGGCTTAGGTTTTACTATAATATACTTTGTATTAATATGACACTATAAAAACTTGTGCATACTTGTGGTAATATAATTCGGTTTACCACATGTTCAGATTTGAATATAGTATAAATAATTTTTGCATAATGCATGACATTCCGTGATTATGCTAGTTAAACCATTCATCATCGGTAAAGAATAAAAAAAATGTTTTGCAGTTTTTTAAATACATGTCTATCAGGCGATTGTCGTCGGTTATTAGCACATCTTTGAATATATAATAAATTCATAATTTTAAGATAATCTATGAATATACATTTATATTCATTTTATTACTTTCTGTACATATTGTTGTAATTTTTACATAAAGTACATGTAAATATTTATGCCTTTTTATTTTCAGTTCCCTTTGAAATTCTGGTCAAAGGCAACAATTTTCGAAGACCATTATATATCTTCGAGAGATTCATAAAAAGTAATTCTCACTAGTGGCTAGCCTAGTATGTATACAGATAAAATATTGTGTAAATATATATATTGTTACATAATAATTATTTCTTATAGAACGAAATAGAGACTGATTTTATAATATTCACGATTTTATAATCGATATGAGCAAAAGAAAACATTCTGAATAAAAAAATCGATGTTGATAAAATCGGATGTGATCGGAATAGAATAACTGACACTGAATGACAGTACTTACTGTTACCTCTACTCTACTATTACCTCTTATCTATGGTACTGACACTACTATGACACTGATGACATGACGTTTATTACACATCACATAATCTTTGTATGTAGTTAGGAGATAATTAAAATACAGCTACGTGTATTGTGAAGAAATAGATATTTGTTTTTAATTTAGTTGACAGTATAATTAATATGTTGAAAAATTATATCTTAAACTTTCTGTAAGTTACAACGTTACAACATTTTTTGAAGTGAAACAAACAGCTTGATAAATACGTCGACTTTGAAAATCGTTGAAATATTCGCTTTGCGAAATATTGTTCTAATTGGTCCGGTACGTAATCAAAACGGTGGGTCGAAACGGAATGAGGCGAGCGCGGGATGGCTATCAGTACCAACCGGTCCCACGGGTTGCTACGGAAGATGCATTGGAGCATGAAAATGAGAGAATGGCAGAGGAGCTTAGTGGCAAGATAACGACTTTAAAACATATGTCTATAGAAATTGGCAACGAGGTCCGATCTCAAGATAAGATTTTGCGCGGACTGGATGATGATGTTGACAGAAGTTCTGGTTTCCTCGGGAAAACAATGGGTCGTGTTCTCAAATTGGGAAAAGGGAATCACAACTATTATATTTTCTATCTATTTCTATTCTCAATCTTTGTGTTCTTCTTACTTTATATAGTGTTAAAATTCAGATGATCTGTTGTTTTAAATTCCTGATTTATGAAAAAAATTACATCTTGTCCATTCCTTTGTGTACTGGTTACTCTGTAAATAAATATTTATTGTTGAATTACATTGGACTTGCTTGTAGTACTGTATTGTTTTTCATAAATATATCCATTACTCAAATGTTACAATATTCTTTTAGGCATTTTGTAAAAAAATTGTATGTTTTTAAAATTCAAACTTAAATATGTCTTATCAATGTTAATTTATTCCTGCTTTTTCAATAAAATGCTCTTTGAGCTTGTTGGGACATCATTATTTAGGAATTGCAATCATTATAGTTTACTTAACATTGACTGATGTATGTTTTTAGATGGATTAGAACAGAAACAATGATGATGACGATGAATTATTTGTTTACAAAATGATGAATTCACAATTTCATTCTGCTGTACTATATTTCCTATATTATAATGATGTTGCATCATACATTAGGCACACAATAGGTAACATTATGATGTCATAGTTGTATATAGGGAATAATTAATTATAGCTTGTTCACTGCAGATTAAAAATGATTTCTTAAATGACTCTGGGTATGAACCACATTTGGAGAGGTCAACACTAATGGAAATGTTTCAATAGTATTAATCTACTTGGGGAGACAATCTAAGAAGTTGATGCCAATTTTTGTTGTTAGGTAACAACTTCCAACCTTCATTGGAAGCCTTTAACATATTCAGTGCGAAACCAGGTCGAAAATACCTTGTATGTTACTCGCAGTGCGGCAAAAAATGGCTGCCACATGGAATGTGTTAAAGGCGGTCTGAAAGCATCGAGATAGATAGCTACTTCACTAACATTTTCACCACCAATCCATGTTGGATCTGTGTGCTGCTGCATTATGCTGTATGCCTCTTTGTTTTAAGTGAGACATGTGACACAGCTGAAGCAGAAAACTGTTAACAGAGAGTGATAATTACAAATTGAACATTGTATTTGGAGGTTCCCTTCAAATTATTCCAATCTGTTCTGGTATATAGAACCTACTCACCACTTAAGTTAGTATAATGCAGATTTACAGCAGCATAATAAATGTTGCTCTTAAATATAACAAGTTCTGGCTGGCTGGATGACCATACTGATAATAATGGAAAAACATAACACCCTACATATAAAAATATGTATAGAAAACATTGATAAGAAATATATAAAAATATTATCTTGACAATGATGGACCCAACTGAAATTAATTAACACTATCTTTTAATTAGTGTCAGTTTTTAATAACTAAATAAAGTTGACACTATTTGATATATACAAATATATATGGGATTCAATGAAAGAAATAATAAAAATCTATTATTTATTAACTTTATTTTCACCATACAAGTCCATCAATAAGTTACAATAGTCACTTCCAACAATATCTTTATTCATTGAGATATAAAGTTTACAATCTTTATTTAAATTCTTAGCACAACTATGAGCTGCATCAAGAAGAAATGCGACAACACCACATGCATTGTGCTTTTCATTTATATCACAATATTCACCAAGATCTTCTAATATTATTGTAGATGGAACTTTCTGCCAATCAGGAAGTGTAGATATACTATCTATGAGAGCTTCTATGTTTGGGATATAAAGAAAAGTAATCATTTTCAAGTAATGATGGTTTAAAACATTGGTTTCGTGTGACAAATTTGGCAATTCTTTTAGTTCCTCCTGCATGATATATAGTACTTTACCAGTCTTCGCTTGTAACAGGGCTTCCTTAAAGAGTTTTCTTCTATTACTGACCTGTCCATCATTAAAAAACGTGCAACTAACTTGTGTCTCATTCATTTCTTAATACATTATAGAGTATTAAAGTTTATGTCCTTATCTTACGGGCTCATACATAAATGAGTATAAAGTTGCATCATTAATAAAATAGGCAGGCATACAGAGTCTTTTTTAGGAAACATAGGTACGAAAAAGAAACAACAATTTGCAAAACTGAACTTCGATTTCCCGCCATTAATAATAATTGGCACTATACTCCGTGCTCTGTAGCATGGTGCAGGTGACAGTTGCCAATATGACGTTGACGTCTGTCAGTACCACATGACTAGGCATGGGCGTTATGCAAATCATTTTTATTTATGAATTTTATGATTTTTTTCCTGATAATATTTTTGCTCTGTGGCGAATCGGCGCGGCGGCCGTTTTGTGTACCCGTGTGATGTTGTCAGTACAAGTACTTTGTTGTGACACGTATTTATTTCTATGTCATTGTTTGTTTTAATTTGTGTTAAATTGTTATTTTTTATAATTTGATATCAAATAAGTTAAAGGAGCTTATGACCATAATATTGGACAACGCACCCTACCATTCAGTACAAGTTAATAAACCTCCAAACCAATCCAACGGCAAAAGCGAGTTGGTAAATATTACAAGAAGCCATCAACAATGTTCAACCTGAAGACTGGTCGAAGATCTTAAATAAAACAAAAAGGGAAATTATGTCTGATTGAGATCGTGGCATTCATATTGAAAACGTACTGGAGTCGTCGTTAATAATATCCGTCACCGATACAGAATCATATGATGAATTTAGTGACAATTCTGATGTTCCTAACTCTGATGTTAGACAAATAAAATCTATTTTTTACTTAGCAACCTTTTAAACAGTCTTACCCCATGTATGTTCTGTTGTTTCATTAATATAATTATAGACTTTTTAATAAGAAAAAATGACCTACGTAGAATATACAAAGACAAACACATTTATTTGCACAAATATGGGTACATTTAAAGTTGTTGTTATAATTATTAGTTCACTCCATATTTTGCCTTTAACGGGGTACAAATTTTTACAAAAAAAAATACGTTTTTTTATTATAAAAAAAATATCGACTATCCATCGTAGAGGTACGTCCCATCACTAAACACGTCTATGGCGGTACGTTATATGCATAACGCTTTACTTAATTTTTCTGTCCATTAGATTTTATTTGTAAACTAGAACAAGTATGTCATACTGGTTGGGTTAAATTAATTTACTACTGTTATTAATGATTTAAAATATTATGAATGTAGTACAGCTAAAATACTAAGTCATAATCTGTAAATCGCAGCAACCCTCAAGAGTGAAAGGAAACGTCAAATTTTGACAGGCAAAACTAAACTACACCCCATGACCCCATGCTCCGTGCACTGTAGCATGGTTCAGGACAGTTCCAGTAACGTTTCCCAAAGAGTAAAGTAATACACTGTAGATACTGGTGGACATATTCGACTTCTTCTTCTGAGACTTGTAGTTATAATGAAAATACAAAAATATATATCGGTCCGTTTATTATTACTGTATGAATAAAATTAATTTACATTTGGTTACAGCTATGTCACAAAATCAAATTTTTTAGTGATGTAACTGAAAAATAAAATGGAATTAAAACCTGTTTATAATGTGCTAAATGAATAATAAATCCAACTAATTTATCAGTCGTAATAGTCTTGACAGACAATATTGTTCTGATAAATATCTATTTACAATCTAATTACATGTATCTATTTACAAACAATTATTGCTGCTTGCTTACTGTCATCAATGTATTTAGTATACTGGGGAGTGTATTATACTACATATCATAACATTAGTATATAGTTATATAAAATATATTTCAGGTTTTTTATACATAAAAAATTATATATATATATATATACCAGATTTGTACATGGTGTAAATATAATTTAATTTCACTCTTTATAATAAATCCTCATAGTGATATTGGCTACAAAAATATCACACGGAAAATATTTACCAGTACATAATGCCCTTTATATATAAGTACATAAACATCAAACATTTTGCATCCATTTCGGTATTCATTATAAGAGGGGAACAGCCTACATTCACTTGAAACTGGCCATGGCATACATGAGCTTGTATAAATATTACGCCAGGAAACTGCCGGAAAGGCACTTAAATTAATATGAACATACACATGATTTCTCCACACAAAACACTTCAACCAATTGAACCATATAAATGTAAACATTTTGATCTAATTTACAGTAATAACAACTTGTATTCCTCGGTCTGCCCTGTACAAAAATGCATTGAAATACATACTATTCTTTTAAATTAAATTAACATTAATTTATTACAATATTCTATTGCTTGCGAGTTAATTTACTTTAATTAATTTATGTATCTCCTTGTTAAGGTTGAACATTGCACACACATAATTAAGAAATAATATTTAATTTTTTTTAACTCAATTGGTTGAATTTTAGCCACAAAACGACATTACTATATAAGGCAATTGTAGTTTTTATTCCTTTCTGTTTTATTGTTGTAGATTACATATAAATACAAGAAACAAACAACAATACAGTAAAACAAATGAATTCCCAAGCATTGAGGCTTTAAATTCGGCAAAAAAAAATCTTTATAAGTACATGTATATTCAAGCATCTGGAATGTTATGTAAAGTAGCTGTTTATTTTAAAGACTGTATTTATAAAGACTGCCAATATTTAACTAATTTACATTACATATTGAAACATACATGATTCTTAACAAACAATTAAATACCAATACAACACATGTATCTGTTGGAATTATATTGTAGTATATATTATTAAGGGTGCGTTTCCACCAGGAATGAGCGAGGATGCGTAGCGAGCAATGTGTCTGGTAAGAACCAATAGGATCCCTTCATTAAACTAGCCTCGCTTAGTACGCTCGTTTAGCGGACCGAGGTTTCTTTCCTATTGGTTCTTAACAAACACATTCCTCGCACATTCCTGGTGGAAACGCACCCTAAAGGCAGTGTCTGGCTTTGGTTTTTTCGTCACCTTATTTACTGAAAACGAAATATAATTACCGCGTACTATTACACCTAATCGTGAGTAGTATTTTTGATACATATTATAACGAAAATTATTATTAAATTTGCCCACTTGGTTTTATGTAAAAGTTAATTTATATTGTTTGCTAATTTTTTTTCTGTTGTTTATCTTTCTTATCGTTTGTCTTGTCTTACGGGACGATATGGTCGCTCAGCGACACAGTCCTTCATTAATAAATAAAAAAAAATATTAAATTTCTCAATAGAAACATTTAGCTCAATACTTCACATATTCATGTTTTTCAACTCTTTGCAGGAATAATAACGGAAATAAAAACGTATTTATTACATCAATTTCATTTGTTATTTACAGTAAAATACACTCCCGATTAATCATTAAGCATTATGCATTATTCTGATATAAAATAATAAATGTCAAACATATATTGTAAATATCTTCTAGCTTATTATAAAAAAAAGAGGAAATTTCTGTAAAATTTCATTTTCATCAAGTACAGCAATTTGAATATTCCAATCATCACGGGAATTGTTTATAATTCTTCATTTAATATACCACATAAAGTGCATGTCAATGCTTGTTAAATATATGAATAATCAAGTTAATACAATAAAATGATAGCAGTAGGAAAACTTATTATTATATATAATACATAAGACTGTGTTATCGAGGTCAGCAGGCAGGTATGTAGGCCGCGTTTAAATGCATAGATTTTAATTGCATACATAGATTTTAAATGCATACATTATAATTATACATTACAAATACATGCATTTCTAGAGTTGCTTCCGCTACGCCGCCGCCGCCGCCACCGCTTCTCTCCCGCTGACTTCGCGAAAACGGTTAGCTCGCAAGAATTTTGTGCCTACATGATAAATCTTTAGAAGGAATATCTTATTGGTACAAAATTCCTCAACTACCAACAACAATTGACATTTACATGACTGTAGTAATATACACGGGGTGCATCCGTGACGACGATCACGTCCTTAAACTTAGTCATAACAAATTAAAATAAATGAACAGAATATAACGGAAATCGTATAGCATTTTCTCTATTCACATAGACAGCGTACATCGGTGTTATGTATTTTAAATCGACACAACTGCGTATCTGTTATCAAGTGTGTTCATTTTCATAAAGCTCCATAATTCTCCTGATGCCTGGGTATCAAACACTGTTCCAAAGGATTCCAAACGACACATCAATAAGAAAAAACTGTCTATTTTATATTCACATGGATATTTAAAAATTTTCTTGTAAATTTTCGGGACGCTAGAATATTTTAGACACAAGGAGAAACATAATAAAACAACCTTCATCAGAAGATATAACGGAAGTATTTCTAGTACTAGTATTCACCTTGATTACTCTTACACTATCGGACGTTCTTCACGTTGTTCACAGTTTCGATTACGGAACATCTTCAGTAACATCTGGTAGCGATCACCTCTTCATATGTGTACCGGCACATGCAGTAATAACATGTCACGGCGCGGGAACTCCAGCGAGCACATTTCGCACTTGTAGGAAGCTTCTTCAGTTAAGCGGCCGCGCTCGGGTGACGCCGCGGGCGATGAACAGGGAGATTGCCCGGCGAGCGGCGTGGCGGATGGCGACGTCTTGAACTGCGACGACGGAGATAATTTGATCCCAGGACTGGGCGAGCGCTGCGTGTCGTGCGGCGAGCACCCGCCTATGGCTCGGAGATCGTCGGCAGGGTAGCGGGGCGGTCTCTTCTGACGGACCTGCTAAGATAAACAATATAACTTAGTTTAAAACAAAGAGAGCTTGAATATGGCTCATTCTTGTAATTACATATACGAGAAATTGGCTACATTGTATATGGGTTCATAGATTTTCATTAATACGCTATTCAACTGTCATGTAAAAGTGAAGTAACTGTAAAGTCACCAAAAGAGAAAGGATCCGATATACATCACCTGAAAATTGTTTTAGTCTCTTATGTCTGAAACACTTGTTTAATATACTACTAAAGCTTTTTCGTAATTGTTGCAAAGACTGTCGGTCGTGCGGTCGCACAGAATAAGTTTGGGTCCACATCTTATGTAGTGGGTGTGTAAATAAAAAAATTGATGAAGACCGTACCTGCTTGGTGCGTGTTCGAGACTCCTCGGTGTGGATCATTCGTGGGCGCGGGGTGCGCGGGGTGCGCAGCGGGCGGGAGGCGCGCGGCGCGGGCGCCACGGGCGCGCGGCGGCGGCGGCGCGTGAGCAGCGCGGGCGAGGCGTGAGGCGGGCTGGCGGGGGAGGGGGAACGCGCTGCGGGCGACGCGGCATCCGACTCGCATTTCCATTCCCGACTCGGAGATTCCATCTTTATTTTCCGTCGTCGCTTATATTTCCGGGGGCCACTCTGTAAAGAAGTACACTTATATAGGTCTATCTGCATCAGAACTATTTAGATATTGGAATATTGTATGTTATTATTGTAAAGTCATATTATGAAATACTTAATAAATTCAATTTGTAGCACCAATTACCTGTGGTTGTCTTTTCATTGCTGTATTGGCATCACAGTGCTGGATGAGATGTTGTACTAGTTCAACGCTGGAATGCAATGTTCTGCCGCATACCACACAAGAATACGTATTTCCACCTATATCACAAAAACAACAAATAGTAACAGAGTAACATACTCGTGAAATGTAGCGAAAAAGTACACAGCAACATACAGTAATAGCACGAAATAAGTTGTCAGTTGTATGAATGAACTTGGCTGTTCTAATATTGTCTTAAATAGATACATACATATTTGCTTTAAAATGTCACAAATATTTATGTACAGTGTTATCTAATTTATTAACAATACTCTTGTAAATGTACAATTCGAAATTTAAGCGACACGATTTAATAAAGGAGTGCTTGTTGCAATTGAGTGTGCAGCGGCACTAGTAGGGCAGTAACTGACCGTTGGCGCGGCGGTCGGGCGCCGAGTGGTGCGAGCGCACGTGCTCGCGCAGCACCACGCGCTGGTTGAACGCGCGCGGGCACACCGCGCACGCGTACGGCTTCTCGCCTGCGACAACACATCGTTAGCGCACATGCTCCGACTGCATCGCCACTCCCGCCCGCTCCACGCGACCACACCACTGTTACAAGGTTGTTAGTAATATTCCGTTTGTTGGGAGACTTTTATGTCTAACATGAACTAACATTAGAAGCAGTCGAATCGAAGGAACTCCAGCGCTATCCCATACATGAGAATAGGCCTAAAATAGGACCAACACTGTCTGAATCACAAAAGAATGCGAAAGCGTGGTTTCGGCAAAAAGCGTAGAGAAAAACTATGGAGTTTCAGCCGATTGGTGTCCGGCGTAGCTCTCCGTTACCCCCGCGATGGTAGGATTTTCCATGACGGATTATCCCCTGTAAAAATGTTCAACAGGGAGTGATACCGGTGTGTATCCGCTCGTGCTTGCGCAGCGTGCCGCCATCCGCGAACGCCTTCCAGCAGAAGCGGCAGGCGTAGGGCCGCTCGCCCGTGTGGATGCGCACGTGAATTTGTTGCGAACTGCGCGACCCGAAAACCTTCCCTGCCACAACATGTTATCAACAGATGTATATCCATTTTGTGACATTAATACCAGATACTATTAAGAATAAATTAACAGAACATTGTTTGAAAAAAAAAAAACAATTTAGCCAAAGTTGAAATGTATCAAGTTTGTGTTTTCATTCCAAACCACGTGTTGTTAGTGACAAGACACACTTATTCGTATAATGTAGAATTTACATAAGTTATCCAAAATCAATGATATGTATATTAAATGAAAAACATTATTGATTATAATAATTACCACACTCTCTGCAAGGAAATTGTCTAGAACTACTTGAAGATGTATTATTTCGCCCTCTGGACATTCGTTTCAACCTGGAGACAATAATCAAATAGTAAATTAACAATAAGCGATGGTATATATTTAATCAAATATCGATGTAAAAATGATTGAATAACGGAGTGTGCAGGAGGCGGGCGCACCTGTTGGGCGCGGCCGGCGTGCGCTCGGCGTGGCGCTCGGCGTGCGCGAGCAGCTGCAGCGCGTCGGGGCAGCTCTCGCCGCACACCTCGCACGAGTGCTCCTGCTCCCATGTGCTGCTCGTGCTGTCGTGCCGCTTGTAGCTGCACCAATGAAAAATAAAACTATGCAAGTTTAAGCTTCGATCGTGACGAGAAGAAAACTGTATCTTTCGTTTTACACTAATAAATATCCTCGAAGCTAACCGGTTATTATGTCGTCTGCGTAATGAAAATATCGTGGCGTGGAGCACAACGACCGGCGGTATATAAAGAGAAAGGGATGGTTTTAAAATATAATAGAAAATCTGAAGTTAGAAAAATCAAAGATATAATAATATAATAATGTAATAATAATATACTTTATTGTACACCATAGTTACACATAGGACATTGATTACACAAAGAAGAGAATAGATAGTGGT
>DWGJ01000546.1:0-28727 GCA_018246895.1 Aspitha aspitha aspitha | reverse complement strand
AGCTGAAGAGTTTGTTTGGTTGAACGCGCTAATCTCAGGAACTACTGGTTCCAATTGAAAAATTATTTTTGTGTTGACTAGTCCATTTATCGGAGAAAGCTATAGGATATATAACATCACGCTATGACTAATAGGAGTGGAGCAGCAATGACAAATGTAGCAAAAACGGGAAAAACATAGATTTCCACGCGGGCGAAGCTGCGGGCATAGCCAGTATTTGATATGCAGACATACAATTAAATACATATGTATATCTGTACATATATAATAATTTCTTATCAATGTATTGTCTTGTAGCTATGTACTCGTAATTCACATAAGTGTTACCATCAAAATTAAAGTGATTTACAAGTTTAGTTTACCCTGCTGTAAAAATGCATTCGCAGCTATGATATACCTACTCTTATTCGCAAAATAAACGCAACTTAAATACCAAGAAAATGTCAATTAAACCTGAACACTTTAAATACAATATATCAAAATATTAGTACATCCGGTGATCGCAATAGTACCTACGTAAAATAGCCGTCTGTAATTCTATGGAATTAAAATGAAAGAGTAAGGGCGTTACGTTTGATATAGGGCTTCGAAGGCCGTCCGGTGTGCACAATGATAGTATAAGTTAAACGAATTACTCTGAACTTGTCACACCTGCAATTCTTGATCGCGATTATTATAAGGATGCAATAAAAAAGATAATGATGTTACCTATGGACTGTTACTTACGTTCAATGTTTTATTTAAATTTTAACATGCTTGAGCTATTTCCTGTTTGTAATCAAAAGAATGCACATATTGACAAAGTGAATATTAAAAAACAATAAACAAACATCTGTAGACGTGAAATACCCATTTATTATGATAATAATTACATATAATATGTAAATGACAGGAGAGGAAGTTTTTTAGCAACATTATTCCTCCGTAATGTTGCCTGTATATCTTTGATCTATGTATGTACTTGATTCTTTGTTAACCTGACATTGTTTTAAACAGTTATAATTAAATTTTCTTGGTCATACATAGTGTCTACTATGTTGTTCATGTTGAAAATTAACACTTAAAAGAAAGTAGTGTGAATAAACTGTGCCCACCGGCGACCTTACCCATTGCGAGGCCCCGGACAGCAGGTCTTTGCGAGGCCCATTGTCCTTCGTGAATAGTATGTGATGGGAAACTAGGAATGGTTGTTTGCTTTAGGTATTTTTCATTTTTGACGAGAAACGCTTGAGTTACTCAAATAAAAAAAGATAGTTTTAAAATATTTTACCCGAGTGCTATGCGATTAAAAAAACAATCTTCAAGTGTTTCAAGGCGCAATATTCAAGCTACCTATCTAATACATAATGGATTTTTCAATTATGATTTGAATGAACAAATTAGTTAACTAACCTGATTTTAGTTTACCTCTGTGTTATAACCTGAATAAATAATTAAGGATCAAAATCAAAAATTTTCAACAAAAAATCTATATATTTTTTTAATTTTGCTTGGGTTGTTGCACGACGCCCCGAGCAAGGCCCCGGGCGATATGCTTATGCCTTTCCCCGAAACTAGATCACCTGAATAAATTACATGTACCTACTCGTATTTTACAATGTAAAAAATATTTTTATGATCGGTTATTGGACCTATGTATATTTAATAAAAATGCTCATATATTCTCGAAAATGTTGCGTACTAGTGTTGTTTAACATCGCAAGTAGTGATTAATATTTTACTTTTCATATAGGATAATTTCGAAATGAACAAAACAATAATAGCGCTAAGTTAATTTTTTTATGGTGTAAGTGCCACATTGCTCATGATGTTATCATGTGGCCTTAGCGCATGATTTCGGAATTTGGCTTTGACAATGACCTCAAGTATATTTCCTTGCTTTCAATGTCAATTTAACGTGACATTATGTGCACTGCAAAGCCAGGCTGTTAAAGCACAAAATTTTAAATTATCTGTAATATTCAGGATGCTGCTACAACAGGCTTTCAAAAACTGGTATAGTTGCACGACCGTCTCATTTTTCCTTAACAAAATACTGACGTTAACGACTACGCAATAAACGCATTTGCTTAAATATCATTTCAAAAAAAATGTTTACTTACTTAATTAGAAAATTTGCAAAGTGTTCCAACATATTTAATAATTTAATTAAATAAACCCACTCGTTACACATTGTCTAAATATTGTTTCTTACTTTACATTAATAACATTCATTCTTTGTCAGATAACATCGCCAAATAGCATGTACGGTCTGATACATATCAGATAGCTGCCTACTTGCATACATTGTAGATTATGATTAAGTAATCATTTGTTTTTACAAACAACAATTTTACTATTTAAAATATTACCTTTCTATAGCATAAGATAAAAAAACTAAGCACATAAACCTGAAACGGACGTCGAAAATGATAAAAAATGAATTGAACTAGCATTTAGAGCAACAAAAACAATTTTAACATTTTTAGGAACGGTATGAATTAATTTAAGAAACCCATGACGAATTTGCCCAGAGCATGACTCGAGTGGATCAATCAAATAACCCGTGTTTACTGCCTACTAGCGAAACACCTACGTTCTTGCCTCGAAATTCCAAGCAGGTTATTTTTTTGTCGTTCATTTGACATTTATCCAGATTCACAATACAAAACAATTATCCAAAGACTAAAAATACGTCCTAGGTACTCGATAGCGAGCTATAAACCAACGAGCAGCGACAGCCAATATAAACGATTTTTAAGTATCCAATTGTAAAATAAAAGAAATTTGAACCAATCAAATGAATTGACATTGACACAATAAGATTTTTTTTAATTAATTCAACCAGGTTTTTTTGTCACATTTAAATAAAGATGTGAATAGTCATCTTTAAAGAGTTCATATTTTATAGTAAGCATCTCGCCTAAATTAAAATATATTTCAAGTCGGCTGAAAACGGTTTTTAGGTTTTCATAATAGTTATTTAGTAATAAATAATAGAAAAGACATGTATCTGCACGAACTTCTATTACATATTTTCAATGTCGTCATATATAAACATTCTTTCACTATAATGTAAATGAACAATTCTCTAACCAAACAAGGAAATGTATATACATAATATACTTCGTACTTAGTCGAAATGTAATAATTTTCGCTTAACTGTCAAATATAAAAACCTAAGACTGAAAGTATAAAATTACTATAGTAACAATAGTATCATGGAACAGAAGCACACATGGCCATCTGATACCAACCTACCACTACCTACCTAATACAAAAGAACAACCTGTGCTATAGAAACCAGACAAACTAAACTGCATACATACTTAAATAAACTATATACTTAATTGTGTAAATCTACATATCCGTCATATACAAATTACATACGTAAATCTAAAATTTAGTACTAACTTCCATACTAACGAATTTTTTTACAATCTTTCTACCCCTATTTTATTTCCAAAATTCTCTAGTTAGCACTCATTTACGCTATATAAAGAACCTAGCTGCAAAATTAAATTAATTCATACTACTGTCTACTTCATTTACCACTATTACCTTTCGTCTGGCTCCTAATATTTCTACATAATATACGTGCAGTTACTACTGTAAAGAAAGGTTCAATGGCATTAGTCTTAAACGAATTATTTTAAACGAATATATTGAAACTAACTTAATGCTGTAGAATTTTTCAAATAGCAAATTATGAGTTCAGAGCAAATACTGAACAGTTAATTAATTATCTCTTTCAGTTAATAATTTCTTTTCTTTACGTTACTTCACACATTTAACTTAGATCACTATTATACAGCAAGAGGCGTTTAATAATATTTGACGGTAATAACACATTACTTAAACAGTAACTATAATTTATATTTTGCCATATATAAAATAGAATTTGACTAGATTAATGATACGCCAGTTTTATTGACTTGCAGCAAAATTTGGTTCAGCTGTTTTTTGACATCGACGATACATGTAAATTTCCCTGCACGAAGTTCGTATATGTATATATTCCACGTATTCATTTAATCAATCCCATTCCTGTAGTACCTACAAATACACCCTATCTCGATCTACTGCAACTTACCCATTAAATTTATTATAATAGTATGTAATAAATGAACCGGAACTTGCCTAGCATTAGACAACTGCTAAGTACATATCTGACCTATTCACCTTCTCCGAATATACATGCTATATCGTACATAATCACGTAATGCCTATAGCAAAATATTGTCTACATACCATACGAGTTGTTAATGGATGCAGCAGCTAAGTTAGCCCAAGCCTTTACGATCTTGACCAAATATATCATGTACTAAAAAAAAATATTTAACTTACATATACGTGACAGATAAGAAAATAGGTAAAATTTAGCAGAAAGTGCGCGGTGTGTTACCGACCTTAACGTTCGAGCAAGGCCGCACCGCCGGTCACTGACAGACAGCGCCGACACGGGCGCCTTCTCGTCATCCGCTCACTAGCGTGCCCTGGACTTCATGCATGTTAGGAAAGACCCAAGCTTATAACACTTTTTTTGGTGTTATTGTTTCTACAAATGAGATACCTTTATCTAAGATGAATTCTTGACTGAACAGTGATAGTAACTTGTACTAAATAACTCGCTTAATTTAATCGAATCACCATTATTCCGAGGTGACAACCCAGCCTTAAAATCGAACTTTAAATTATAACAAGACGCTGACCGACAGTATCCGGAGAATATTTCTGTTTGAATTATTAACGCTCCGACGACCTCCTAGGTTACATTACTGGTTTGCAGGCATGCATGAACTTGGACGATGCAACGAAACTCGTTATCTATCATGCACCTTGAGTTACTTATCTTACATTTGTAACTCTCGGGCCGAAAATTATGATAAAATATTTTAAAACATCCGAGTTTCGCTAATCCTTCAATGCAATGCTAAACATTACTTACTTTCATTTTCAGCATTTGATGCAAAACTAATTAAATATCAAAAACGCTTACTAATTTTAAATAATAGCTTATTATGCAGAAAAACAGACAACAATAACTCAGATATTACGATATTACGATTTAAAATTAGCGACAGGTACATTAGAGTAATTGTGTCTAAAAAAACAATCATTACGTAAAACAAGTTACAGGTTTAACGTATAACTTTAGCCAACCCAGTTTAGTTTAAAGCCTTATACGGATAATTGATAATGTAATGAAAAGAGGTAGTGTAAAAGTAATTATGATCAAAATGATTGAAATAAATGAATATTATTATTATATTATAGAAAAGTCAAGACTATAAGCCGTAGGTATCTAATGGATAGATTTCGCCGCAGGCCGCAGGCGCGCCCGCCCTGCTGCCCGCAAAATTCGAGGCAGAGGCCTAAAGGTTAACCGTTTTTTTGATAAAACACCACATCGAAGAATATAAGCCACCAGATATGGACTGATTCATACATTACGACTTACTTTATAACCCGTTTACAGTTGTTCGTAGGTCGAACTGGTATAATAAGTTAAGTGCAAAAGCTCACGCATCGATATCCGGGAAGGTTCAAGAACTTCTGTAACAAATAATTTATTTTGAGCGTCCGAGGATGCACTGTTTCACACTTTACTACTTAACTACTAAGCTTTCAACGAATATTTATATTTGTTTAAAATAATCTATCAAATAATGAGATTATGAGGATGGTAAATCATCTTCAAGTAACTTGTAATGTATTTACATATATCGTTAAAATTTCTAAAATTCTTATATTTTTGTAAGAAGAAAGTACCATAGGAGTAGGCAGTAATAATTGGTTTTTGGCGCCTATGGACATCTACGACCAACCTCTATTAGACCTGACGGCGAACAAATGGAAATGATGTGATTTAGTTCAGTTAGTAACAATTATTAGCATGAGCACGTGTCAAGTGTCCGAGGAAGATGTCGGGGATAGAGCGAAGTGGCGGAGAAAAGTGGGAAAAGCTGACCCCACCACCATGTGGGATACATAGCTGGGAAAAGAGAGAGAGTAACAGTTATTAGCAAAAATATTTGTTTGTATTCATTGGCAATAGGACTCTGGGAATAGGAGTGTTCATAACCGTAGTTTATTATAGGTACTATAAGAGGACGGCTACTGACGCGTTGTCGCTTGTCTAGATACATGTAAAATCCAGACCATTCTCACAAAAACCAAAATTGCTTTAATAAAGACTGATTCACGGTAGAAATTGATGTAGCGGTTGGTATGTAATGGTAAAACCATATATACATGTTTTACCGCCTACCAGTATTTTTAATAAAGTAACTATTAGTACTTATTTTTAATAAAAAAAAATTGTTCAGTTTTTTATTTATTTGTTTCAGATTTTACCATATCTGTTGGTCAGCTGCCAACCTTTGCAAAATTATGGCGACCATGAGATGACAGAGGGAAAAGACAAAAGAGAAAATTATAATGCTCAAAATATACCAAAGCTCGAGAAATTAACTACATTACAAAAGGAACAAATAATATCTGTAAGAATTACATCATCTGTAGCCGTGGGCAGAGGTCGAGCGAAATCACACCATAAAATTATTGATAATTATGAAATTAACACAAACGATTCTGTCTTGGTGACAACGTTAGCTGCCGATCCAAGTGAAACTGTTTATACGACGGCTCTACCAGACGTTACCACGATAAGTACAGAAGATTTTGAATCTATAACTGAATTACCACCGAGCTTGATAGGTGCTAATATTGAATACATTAAGCAACTCCAAGCAAAAAAGGAAACTCGAGGCGTTGATAACTTTGAACAAATACATTCATTTCAACATAACCCCAAACATATTACCATAAATGATACTCAGTATACCGTAACCGAACCCACTACATCAACGACACTAGAATCTGAGTACGAGAATTATGACACCACTGAAGACGTACCACTAGCCCGATCGGTACCTTTATCATACTCTTCAAAAAATTACATTCATGATCTAATACATAAAGCGCTCGACGAACATCATAGTCCAAGACTCACTACCGTGAGTTTTGACGTAATACATGACGCACCACAAGGTAACTACAATGAACCTAGTCGTAACGGTTATTTGAATTCAAATTCCATGACGCCATTGGCACAGGAGCAAACTTTTACCAATAATTCTCCTCGAGTTTATAGTCAACCATCTAAGATATATAGTGAACCGGCAAAATTTTACAGTGAACCTGCAAAAGTGTATAGTGAACCGGCAAAAATATACAGCGAACCAGCTAGAATTTATAGCGAACCGGCTAAAATATATAGTGAACCGGCAAAATTTTATAGTCAACCAGCATCTTTGCATTTGCCTCCAGTGACACCACTAAGTCAAGGACCTTGGGTACGTCATTCGGAAATTCCCAACATAAGTAGTACTTTAATTAGTACTACGCCGCTAACCACAGTTACGAATCCATCATTTGTATCAAATAGAGGTCGAATAACAGATCAACAGCAAGAAAAAAATTATGAAGTTGATGAAAAAGTAAGCGTCATGACCGAAGGACGAACTCACGGTGTTCAACCTTCGGATCCTGAAAATTGTAAGCAAGAAAAATGTAAAGTAGGCTACGTTGTGGAAGGCAGACAGTTTAGAAAGTATCGGGTAGAGGAGAGGACTTCTGATGGATTTATCGTTGGCGAATATGGAGTCGTGAGAAATGAAGACGGAGCGTTACGAGGCGTCAGGTACACCGCAGACAGCGAAGCCAGTCCGCGTCTTATACATGACGCACTTATGAAGTTCCTACAGCTCAAGTAAAGCATTACGCTCCAAACAAGCGACCCGGCAGAATTAATTTTTGTTATTGTATAACAGCAAGTATTGCAACATTTTCGTGTAATACATATGTATTAGCTTGATTTTTAATATATGTATATGAAGACTGAGTACAAATTATTTTTTTTAAGCTTTTATAGACTCAACAGAACCGTAGATATAAAATAGACATGTAATAGTGAAAACAGCTCCAGGTCACCGTTGCAAAAGGTTAATCCAAAAAACTGTAAATTCCTTGGTTCAAAACGGTCTTGAACACTCATAGGAACGTGAACATTCTTAAAGAAATTGAATATCTACCACCCGATACTATTAGCTTTATAATGCCATTTACTTTAATACACGTAAAATTATAATTTCATACGAGTATATCTAATTATGCGAGGAAGCGATATAATATAGTTAATAACGCAAATTCATAATTTGCTATTAACATTTTGCAAATTACTATGTATTTTCTAGGTTTTCTTTTTCCCTTACACATTTTCAAACACGCTTTTTACTGGCACCCCAGACATGATCTATAATTGGGAAGAAAAAATGTACGAACCACATTTAAATTAACGTACAAAAGTAAAACTTAAATGAAAAACAATTCAACTGTTCAAGTAGGTGAACGTTTGTAATTTTTATTCAGTATAATAGTCCTCTAATGCTACTCTTAAACAACAGAAACTTACGAATACTTTCAAACACTTAAAGCAAACGTCTAATAACAGTTTGTGCATATATCAACAATTCACACGTGGAAGCACATTTAACTCAACAAGACTACCAACTTTTCAATTGGTGAAATTTGGTCCTTTGGCCACTGGGTAGATATATAATGCTAAATAAATATTACCTAACTACGCTGGTAAGAATGGCTTAACAATCAATACAAAACAATCCAAAAACTTTGTAAGTCAACTTCTTTTACATATTAGTAATAGGTACAGTAATTTAAAATTTCAGCTAAATATTTCATGAATATTATACGTATAAAGTTCAAAGTAATTGTTAGATACCAACAAAAAAGTAGGTTGTCTGTTGTTTCTTCATGGTCCTTAGCCTATATAATAACGGCATTACAATATAAATACAAATTTGCAACGTCGTAATGTACAGTATCTTTTTTAACAGCAGTAACAGTGAACGAACTGGTATATTTATATTATATAAACTCTAACAAATTAGACAATTATTGAAATATTTATAGGTAAAGTTTTTAAAAAGAATTTTTAGCTACGAAGCCAATAAAAGTGACATGCTATATTTTAGTATATGTACTGCCGAGGCGTTCATTTTATTCACATTAATAAGTTACTAGCAGTGGTATCGATAACATACACCCATTCATACACAATATACCTAATGTATTCACCACATTTTCCACTCAATAGTTTGCTACATATTATTTAATTGTATACATTAGCAAATGGAAGAGTTGTTATATAAAAACAATTCATGTAGATTAATCTTCTTTATAATTTTTGAAGCAACTTAAAGTCTAATTATTCAAAATATTTCATACACTCGTTAATAATAATCTATTAGAACACGATCCAATTGCTGTTTTTATTTATATACTTTTCTTTAGTCGACATACAAACGGTTAAGTTATGTAATTAAAAGAACGTCCTGAAACATATTCCAGTAGGTACCCGAGTGTTCAAATAGCAAAACATACTCAAATATTTTCATTTCTTCTCAGATATTTTTAAAAGTTATACGAGTAACTAACAATTGTCCCTTGCCAAAAAAATTATGTGAAGGGGTTAATGCGGCCATTGTAAATTTTTATTCAACCATAAATATGTCCTGAAAAGTGGCTATACTGTCTACGAGGGATTCAACCACAATTTGTACTGAATTTTATAAATCTATACTTAAGTACATTGGAAACAACAGCAGGACTCTGCTATGAAGATCACCCAGTAGAAATACAAGACAGGCCTCCATAAAACTACTTTTCTGTCAAACACTGACCCGCACGCCCTACGTTTAGCACAGCTTAGGCACAAGTCCGTCAATCGCTGTAACTAATCAATATTTTTTATTACTCATCACTACATAGTAGAAAACAAAGTCGCTTTCTCTGTCCCTATATCCCTATGTATGCTTAAATATTTTAAACCACGCAACGGATTTTGATGCGATTTTTTTTAATAGATAGAGTGATTGAAGAGGAGAGGTTTATATGTAAAATAATCACTGTATAGGGAAAGGGGAATTGTTTTACTCCAAATTTAACGCGTGTGGGCCACGGGCAGTAATGAATAAATCATAACTACTGGATCGATTTGTCATTTTTTCAGTGAGTGACATGGACTATAAATATATTTTATACCCGTGCGAAGCCGGGCCGCTAGTTTTTCCTATAAATATCGTGCTCACACGCGTCACTATCTACTCATACTCCTTATAATATATTTTACTATAACACATGATTATACATACAAGCTAAATTGTCGTCGATTGAAACGCACCTGCGAAAATTTCCTTTAAAATATTGCTTGTTTGTAAACTTTAGCAACGTAACAGTTCGTTAATGAAATATTTATATAAAACCAATTATTAAATATTTATATTATATTAAACATAGGAGCCCACAGCTGTAGCCTTTATGCTTATTATCCAAAATCGTAACAGTTCAAGATAAGCTTTAATAAAACTCAAAACAAAATTTATGAGCATTCAGTAGGTCATATTATAAAGTATGATAAAAAAAATTACTAAAATAATGTTAGTCGAAACAGTTAAGACTTTTGACTTGAATTTTTTATATGAATTAAAAGGAACTGAAATACAAAAAGTTCAATATATATGAATATATAATTATATTGAATATAAAGTTAATACTTACTATAGAATTACCGAAAATAGATTAGCAATTACAAAAATTGCTTAGAAGAGTGAGTACATTAATGTGAGTACATTGTAATCAAAATATTTTTCAAATTTAGTTGTTTCAAACTGTAGATATGTATAGACTACGATATAGTTGTACTGGGACAATACTCTCACTTTTATTTCGTTGCAAAAACGAACAAATACACTGATTACACGAGATAACCTTATACAAAAAAAATTACTTACATATATGTATTATGCCTTAACACCTCGGTTATACTTATAATTAATGGAATATATTAGTATTCATGACAACACTAACATACGAATTACGATAAAAATAATCACTGGTTTAGAGAACTAAGCGATTGTTTTAATATAGAAAGCTAAGGTCCGTTTTCATCAACTTTAGTTCAGTACACATGTACTGTATGTACATATGTATGTACAAATGACATTCTCGTGGATACTACATATATAGCTTATATAGACCGATAATTCATTTCTAATATTCGAAACTCCGGGTATTAATAGTTTTAACGTCATTATAATTCATTAAACGTTATTAACGTCATTAAACGTTTAAGTCATAGTCACGCAACTTGGCAGTTACAGTTACAAAAAATATTCGTTATGTGCTGTACCCAGTGTACAGTTCTATCGATGTATTCGTAAAAATTCAATCAGTAAAGCAATTTACATGAAAATTAAAACGGACATCGTCATTTGCAATTTTCCTTTATACGGATGATCGTGTTGCGACTGTATTGTGTGTCCCCAATCATTTAGTCATACGTCTCCGATTCTTGTTGCACCAGTTTGAATCGTCGAGGACTCTTCACGGCAATAGAGCCGTGCCCGTCCAGCGACAAGCGCCCCTTCATTTGAAGATACCTACAATAATTAGTATCGTTCAGCACGCTTTATATTTCTATTACTGGAATGTTTTTTTTAAAGAGAATATTACATTTGCGCAATTAGGTATTTTGTAGAAATATAATATGAATGTAACTTCGTACCTCTTGATATGGCGACAAACTAATTTTGTCGGCCGCTGCTGCCACTCATCAAGGACTTCCTTAGGAGCAAGAACCTGCAAATAAAGTGAGGCACATTGTCAGTTACGGCACTTTTAGAGCGTAGCCCTCGTAGCTCGGGCGAGCCGCCAAACCGCTAGTACCTAATGTTAGCAACTTCGCCACTAGTTACAAAATTACCGCGAACGACGGAGAAAAATAATCGTATTGAAAATTTTTCGATACCTGATCCCCCTTTAGCCTATCAAGGAGGGTTACGCAGATCACAGCGGCCTTGATGCCCGCGTGGTGCGTGAGCGCCGCGAAGGCCAGCGACTCCATCTCGATGTTCATCACGCCCGCCTTGTGGATACTCTCCAGGTATTCCATCTTATCCGCCTCGGTGAAGTCGCAAAAGGCCCCGTCCAGGCGGCCTTGTCCTGTAACGAAGGAATTTTGTTAACTTCTATGATTGATGTAGATATTTATTCGACTGCGATTTCTTTAATCAACGAATTAATAGTCTTAAGTTAAACCTAATGCACCTATTGGTAAACATATAAACAGAACTTACCCTCATAAAAGTCATAAGTGCACATGGTCTTGCCGGTGACAGTGTCGTAGGGGTCCTCGGGGTCCGCTAGCGCCTTCAGTTCGCGCGCCAGCCGACGGTCGAGCTTAGCTGGACGCTGCACCGTCTTGCCTAGAACCGTCTACAACAATCAAGGAACATTAATTTAACGATTAACCAATCACTGTCCATTCATTTATACATAAAGCAAAATTAAAAACCATATGTTTTGTTACGCAATTAATTATTAACTTCTATTCAAATTAAATTTATTTCGATATTAAACTGGTCCTATATGCCTAATATTAATCGAAACTGTAATTATTAGATACATAGGGAAGCGAAGAGTAACATTTAAAGTGATATGAGTGTGCTTACCAACTCTAAAACATTTTTCAATGCACCGTCCACGGCTTCCTCTGAAATAACGACAGTGCCGCCCTCGTATCCGATGCCACCGCAAGTTCCAATCCTAAAGAACACCGGGTCGCGCACCTTCGCATGGTACATCAGCTTAATGACTTCATGCAGTAAGATACCCACCGACGGGATACCCATGCCATGCTGAGAAAAAATACCTCATGATATATACGAGTATATGTACCTACCTAACTAGCATGATTGAATACAACAGTATTTTTTTAATGCAACAAACAGTGGAACGAAATTAATGACGGCTAAATATATACTCCGACCTGCCTCTGTTAAGGATATACAAAGGCGTTCATACAGTAGAAAACAATGTTCAAGACCACAGGATAAGTAAAGGAATATTTCCAACGTAGCCTCATCCCCGCAGCTATGTGTACGATTACGATCTCTATAACTTCCAAGTTTGTACTAATTAATTTTATTGACTTGTACGCAATACTATAAACACCTACTTATTAATTTCCCTAATCAATTAGGTAAATATTTAAAATTAAAATGATGCTGAGTGGTACAATATGAGAAGGAAACAATCAGCGTAATCCATGAACAACGTACAGCGACAACGGAATCAGTTCAGTTAATTTGTATCAATTGAAAAGGGTCGCGTTGTGCAGTAATCCTCCTCAATATATATATTCATCCGACATGCCATAGAGCTGCGTCACGTGCAGCTCCATGAGAACTTATTACCTACGCTGAACAGCAATAGTATGGTGCGTACGAGAGGCATCGTATACAGTTAGTATATCAGTTATATAAATGCAACAAAAATATCTAAAACCATTAGAACTGAGATTATCTATAGTTTATAATTGAAAAACATGCTCCGGTATTGATATTTATTATTGCAAATATGTTTACATTCATGTTCATGGTCTAACTTTCTCACCTCTACGCAGTTTTATCGATCTCAATACGTTAGTGACAGTGGCACGGAGAATTTCAAGGCAAGTGACTTAAACGATCTAGAACTGTGTACAAACAGGCACGACTTATTGAGCTATTTCGAACATGACCAGTAATTAGGTGTTACAGTAAAGAAAAACGAATACATCAATCACAGAAGTTCACAGAACAAGAAATAATAGATAGTTTTTAAGTATTATCGAGCAATTAGTTTCATTCGGACTAGGGGAGATGATTGTTTCTCAACTAAATAGAAGAACATAAAGAACCATTGGCGTTTTTGAGGCTACGATATAACGCTAGAGATTAGTCAACTTCAGTACAGTAAACGTCATTGCCACCTCAAATGGGTGAACTTCAATGATTGTGTTCCCATCGGTCCCAAAGATTATATTGACTTTGGTCATTTTATCTAAACACAATTCTTCGAATTGGTAGCATCTACGAAATCATTTCAGGATGAAATATGAGTACCGTCACAAAGATTCGTAACGGACTGAACGATATTTTTGTTTTCTGTACAATAAAAGTAGCCTATACAAGAAATTAGAGAACATTTTGTGTATAAAACTTAAAAATATGAACAGACTTACGCTAATAGAGAGCACAGGTCCAACTTTATACATGGAGTATCGGTAAGAGAACTGGCTGATATCCTGCAGAGTGGTCCCGCAAGGCAGTTTATGCCCTATCTCCGCCATGATGGTGTAAGCAAACTGCTCCATGCGTTTCGGTGTACCGCCCATGCACACGAACTAAAATAAAAAATCGATAAGAGATTTATTAAGAATAACCGTCACAAACTCAAACGTTCATGACAACAATGCGTCCGCTCAGGATAAATTGCCACAGAAGGACGATTCTATTGGTGCTTGGAAGCTAACATAATTTATAACAATAATAGTTGTGTTGTCAGTAGCAAATTACATATTTGCCACAATGTACGTGGGAAGATTTAGCATATCGTACAGATTGTATCAGTAAACTTTGTATACAGCGTTTAGGAAATCTTCATCGCGTTGGCAGATGATGTTCGTGTTGAGTACCGCACATTGTTCGCGATAGATAACAGAGTTGCTGTGTAATTTTACTTAAAAAAAATTTTACGCCGCCCAAAACCGTATCGGTTAAGGAAACAATTGAAAAGTTCCAATAATAATAGCAATAAATGGTTTTATTGATTTACGCCTTGAACTTTGATTAGATGACTAGTAAAATATGTATTTCTTTCGAATCACAAAACTGAAACCCATAAAGCATTTATCGATGTAATCATAATAACATAGCCCCCATGATACAGTTCCTAATCGCCGACGTATGCTAAAGATAATTACCTACTATCCGTTATCGGATTCAGTCAACAGTTCAGAAGAAGACCTACTTATGTAATAATTGTGATGTATACGTTTGCCTCATCACACTGAGATCTCCTCTGGAATATTGTACTAATTACCTCATCATATAGGTATACGTTATAAGCAGTTATTCAATAGTATAATTCACATTTATTTCAGCTTACAAACCTTGACGTCGCCGAACATTTCAACGAGATCGTGAGAACCACTGCCAAGAGCCAGGTGGTACAAAATATCTTGGTCCATGAGTTCGATGTTTGGGTTACGCAGCCGCACAGTGCCATCGGGATATCTGTAAAAAAAATTATAACAAGCTAGATAAATTTTCGATAATAAAATGTACATAATAAACCTTCCGGAAAATTAATATAAATGATGCCAATGTAATTAGTTTTTACCTAAATGAGGCAAAACTATGAATGAATCATTGTAATGGATGGTATTAAGTATTGTAATACAATACTATAAACTTTAGGCGCAACACTTTCAAGCATTGAACAAATAAACAAATAAACGCTATCATAATAAAACATGTATAGTGTTGAGTGCATTTATTGTAATGTACTCGTACATTAATAATTTGGACATGAAACAATTTAATTTCAATGATATTGTAAGCGTGCAATGTTATCAATGTCATCAAAAGTTTTGTTAAGGACGCAGAGTACAGGTGGTTATCGCAGGGTGACGACGTCAACTGCGAACTGGTCAAAACTTAGCAATGATTGAATTCAAATATTAATAAGAACGTGGCATTGATAAGCTAATCCTTTTCACATTCAAAATCGTGAATAAAGGCGACGCCTTAAAGAACTTCACTGTCGTAGATTAGCTATTCAATAGAGGATCGTAAATCGTACTTAACCTATTTATAGATATAGACGACAACTAATAACAAGTATTTTAGACTCATCCATATATAATTATTTCTTAATAATAGAAATTTACCATTCAGTAAATTAGTACGAGAATATTTATTGCATAAAAGCATAAATATGTAAACACAAAAAAATCTAAAAAAGTCGGTTATAATTTTTTAAATGTGGGTTACATTTGAGCAAAGTATTACAATAACCTATGCATTGCAGGGCTCATAATGTCTGATATATACCTCAGTATAGCCTTATAACAATAATCATAAAAGAACAACCTAACAGCATTCTGATCCACTTCATCATAGTCGTGTGTTTTCATTTTAAAGTAGTCGTCATTATCGACCACCTTCCGGTGTGGATGATGACTAGCATTATTGTGTTCCATAGAATTTCGACTACTGATTGTATCGTTTCCATTGCGGTGTTCCAGTCTCCCATTTATCGCACATCCATTGTCACGAGGCATGTTACGTATATTAAAGTCGAAGAACAAAATTCTGAAGAAAAAGCAAAGTAAAATTGTAGAACAAAAAGTAGCGAGAAACAAAGTTCTTTTACTCAAAATTTTTTGCATCTTACTTTATGAGTTATAAAAAAGTAATTGATAAGTAGGTACTATTAATAATAAAAAAACAACGCAAAACCGAATAAGTTTTTTATTTTTACATTAAATTAAATAAACATAATTTCATTAAATTATTATAGTTAAATGTATTTATAAATCCACAAACAATACCTATATCGGTTGTTTTTATTAAGTTGTGACGCCAAATAATATTTATTTGATATCTTTGTTTTTAAGATCATCTTGATATTTGAATGACGACCGAGTAAATCATAATATTGTCGAGCTTATCTAAGGTTGTGACATTTAATCGGTTTTTAATTCAATAGGTACACAATCACTCAATTTTATTTCTTAGCATAAGTTTAGGTTGGGCAAATAATAAGTCAAGGTTGCGAAGACTAGCGACGCAAATCCTTGCAATCATAAAGAATTTATTTATCCCAAAATTCAGAAAAACCATAATGTACATGTTTTTATAATTATTAGCATAGTTAGATTTATTACACTATCACAAAGAATACTCTTTCGTTAAATATTTAATTAATAGTTCCTTTTTATTATGTTAATCAAGAATCTACATACGTAAATTGAAATAAAAAGTACTTGGTGAATACAAAAACGAAATATGCTCTTTATTTAATAAAATACTCTGGTCAATTTTAATAACATAATAACAAATCAATGTGGGCCACATATTTAACCTAATACATATGTATTATAAACTCTCAAGTCGACTGCACTATAGGTATAACCGAAACACGGTATTGATAACAAAAAAGGTGAAATCAGTAATAAAAACTATTACTTCTTAATAACCTTAAAATGAATGTAAGACGGGACTTGCTAGTAACACTACAAAATAAAAATAAATCGTATTATTATGAATAGGAATAGGAAATAATTACGCACCTTCAAATTAATTGTACTGAAAAATTAACTACAGCACTGTCTCTCAATACGAAAGAGAAACCCCACAATATTATACACTAACGTAGTGACAGATCAGCTTCCCGCAGCTGAATACTACTGAATACAAGTCGGCATCCATCCGACTGGCTTGCCAGACTTGCGTTTTACTACATATATTATAAATTCAAGTACATACATACGTTTACAGCTCCCTCCTATCACATCACATTCGTGCAATCTAAAGTATACTGTGTGCAAAGATTGTTGTGATAGTTAAAAAATAAATTAAAAGTGTGCATTGTTCTAATTGTAGAGATTGTTATTGATTTCAAATTGAATAGAAATAGTAGTTATACGTGGAAATAAATTCTCAAGTTTGAAGTCATATTCAGATAAAATAAAAAGTGTAAAACTATAACACCTTTGATAATAATAGGACTCAATATTACAGTCATAATAATGCATAGGTAATAATGTTATTAGTATAAATTATTCGGCTTGTGCTTATTAAGCGGTCTAAAATAGTTCAAAAAAGACAAATGGAAATAATTACTAAAGCAATAAAAAGGGAACGAAAAGCTTCCTACGTACTGATACTGATTTACAACATACAACAACTAATATATATAACATTATATAAACAAACAAGTTATCTATGTATTTTTCAAAACTTAATCTTTATAAAAATGAATGTTTGTCTGTATGTCCTTTATAGAATCGTAAACTATACATTGGATCATGTGATGATCTTTAGCATTAGCAAAGTTGTTGTGCACCCCGCGAAGTTTCTGAGTTGGTACGAGCAATTTTCGACAGATGGCGCCACTGTCATTCCAAGGAATTTATTTTAGCAACCATACTAGGTTTCTGAAAAATCGAGTTATTTGGTTTGCAATCCTACAGCTCCAGTAAACTTTCGAGTGGCCTTTTCTCAGAAATGGTAAATCTTAGAGAAAAAAGTATGAAAACAATTTTAGTAAATAATTATCTGATCTACCATTTTGTCTTAGCTATTTTTATCGTAAAACAAACCGTTTAGCCAAAAAATCCAAAAAACTCATTTTTTCGAGCTTTTACCTTGAATATTATTTTTTGTATGAACGGGATAAATTGGGACTTTTTAGGATTTTATTAGAGTGGTATTCCCCACGTGACTTTATAGTTTCAGCTTATTGGGGATAAATGGAAGGATCGATATCTATTTTAACCGAGCTATAAGTACCTATATATGTGTCTGAATACAGTTGTCCCGTGCACCTGTATAGCCGATAACTAGGAAAGACGTAGTGATCAACTTTTCAGCCAAACGATATACTATTCGTTTTTAAGTTCTGTTTCCTTCGATATTAACTGATTTAAATTACGAATATCTACTAAACTGTACGTGTAAAAGGACTTTGAATACATTTCTTACTTGCGACGAGAAATGGATTTTCGAAGTTGAAGTTGTATTTTAACATATTCAAAGAACCCTGCTCCAACTAATTTCTGCTGGGTACGAGTATATCTGGTGTTTGAAAAACTTGGTAGGGCAAATTTCAGTAGGAACAGAGCTTTTTGTTTAAATATAACCTTTAGTGAAATAAAAATTTGTTTCTCATGGCATCTATGTGGGCTGAAGTATGCTTATCCGCAATTGACCATCGGAGTAGACTAAGGCCTAAATTCCTCCCTGTAGGAGAGAAGACCCGGTCCAGAAGTAGATGAATAGAAGGGTCACAAAAATATGTGGACTGAGTACTTTCATATAAAATAATAATCTACTTTAAAAACTGTTAAATGAGCTGTTCATAGCAAGCCGTGGGCATCTGTACGGACATATATCTATTGAATGCACGAAAATAGATAGCTGATAATACTTATTACTGAAATATTTTATTTATTTGAATAGAGTAGCAAACGCCCATGGACATCTGTAACCGACTCCTATCAGGGTTGTAGGAACTGCTAGTGTGAATACAGTTAGTAAAAGATGTTAATAAGAATTAATTGGTATTTGTTAGCAACAGGACTGCAGGAATGGGACTGTTAGTGGTATTACTCCAGTTAGTATGTACATATGTTAGTAGTTACCCTCTCAGAAGTCGGTCACAGATGCGTCGTTACTCTTGAGGAATAAGATGGTCGCCTCTGATATACAAGAGGACAGTAATTCGTAAGTAATTACGTATAGTAGAGTACATGATATTGAAATCTTTCTGATCCACCTTAAAAAATTTAGAGTCATATAACAAATCCTTAAAACGTACGATTTAACTAGGTTAGTTGTTAAAACGGGTCGAAAGTTCACCTACTTTCGCTGTTGAAAGCCAAGACTATTATTGTTTACTGAAGCCACAATGTCTTTCATTACCGTTTGTAGCGCGTTTATTTTAGCCGAGCTCTATCTTTTGATCAATATTCTGAACAAGTGGAAAATTAAAACACCTAATTAAAATGTACCTACACGCGCCCGCACACACACATACCTACAAATTAATATTTGTAGTTATGTGGCTATAAGAGTACCTAAATAGTATATCAATTTCTATACAAAAGTTACATACATATATTATTTACGACACCTTTGTTACTTGATTTACGATCGTGATACACCGTTGCCAATCACCACTATGAGACTGACGCTCGTTATGTGTTTAGTGATAAGCATCTTATCTTAATATACATTAAGGCATCTATACATTGTAGGTATTAAACAAGAAATATCTTCGCTTACTTACTCGTCACGAAGCTCATCCTTGTCGAAAGACATTGTAATAGAATCCACTTACAAAAAGCTCGGAACACTGTTAGATAATATAGTCTTTAAACAATGTCGAGAAAACGGATCGATAAGCACGGATGACAACTAGCGCTGTGCGGTTGTGTGGCAGGAACTACCGGAGGCTTTCCGCCCAGGCTCGGATGGGCGCGGGCTGCGTGGACGAGCTTGCGCAGTATGCGACTATCTGCCTCGACAAGCTATGCGGAGTTACATATATCAACCTATGTGATGGAGAATTTTAGCGTTATGATAAGGAGTTATAAATATATCTTGAACAAGAGATAAACATTATTTAGATTCACTTTGATTGGTCTCTGGTTTATCAAACTCTCCGAACGGAATATTGGGCATGACTGACTTATTTCATGCGTATTGTGGTTATATCTTATTACAATAATTATAATCAAGGTATTATAATAAACTGCCTAGCCCGTTAGGGACCTGGCGTGTTGTTATAATAATAATAATAAACTGAATATTATGCAATTTCTTTACGTTAATTTTTCATGAATTTTGTTTTTAACAGACTTGAAAAAAAGAGGAAGTACTCAATTCGACTATATTTTATTTGGTCTACTAAAATTAAGTTTGCACTACACCTACCTAGCGAAATTCACGAAGGAGGTGCTTGATCAATGAAATTATACAAAATTTGTAATGCATAACACACTTTATTTGCTACATAGGAAAGATAAATCAGTAGTAGATACACTGTTAGCAGTAGATATTATGGATACAGTTAAATCTATCTATAATATTTCAATGATTTACAAAAAAACTTGCCTTGTAGATATAAAATAATACAGCAATCAAATTATACAAAATCGTTGTAGCATTTAAATTTTTTTATTAACGTAAGGCCACATAAGTCTGTAGTGCCTAAGTTTTCCTCACTTATTTCGCTGAAAATTTATATTGCTAGCGGTGTAAATAATCGCTATGAATAAATTATATTAAAAATGCCTCTGTGAATTTAGAACAATAAAGTATTACTAATTACATTGTAAAGCAAATATGGCAAAAAAACTACATACATAGGTATCTACTACAAGTGTGTGACTAACGAAACTTCGAGAAAATCGCATTCTATGTGACGATAGACATGATACATAATTAAAGCTCCAATTTTAAACATTTACAGGTACAAGTATATGCAAATAAGATTATAATATTAAATTGACCTAATGTTTGCAGAAAAAAATTAAAAATAAAATTATTTATATAAAAAATTAAAGCACAAGGATACGGAATTAAGAAATAATTATAATAAGGCTACTGACTAGTTGATGAAACACAATCGCCATACGATTACTAAATGGCGCAACATAAATGACCTAACGCACACACATACAACTTGCCATTCGAGTCTTCAAAAAGTCCCCGTGCTCGGAATAAAACATAACGAATAATTTCAAAAATTGGGAAAGAGAAGATTGATATTAATGGTAATATACAAGCTACAGTAAAATGGGTTGAACGTTCATTCATAACGCCAGCGTTTAACGTAACAAACAGAAGGCCCTATAATCTAAAAGAGAATTATTATAATAACGACGCTACTAACTCCATTGAAATGGTGGTGTAAAAGCCGAGAACACAATTCAAACTCCAAAACTTGATAAACGATGTAAAAATGAAACGGATCCATTCCAATATCAAAATCAATTTAAATCATTCTAAACTTCATTGCAAAATGTGGGTTATGATTTTGAACGCAGCTTTTTTTTGTATAAAGAAAGGAATAAAAAAACATACAAATATTGATTATATTCTCGTTAGTGATCTATACGACAGCGTATATTAAAACTGATCACATTCAATGTAACGTGGTACTCGAATTTCCTTCATTTTAATACTACATTTTTAAATAGTTCGTAAATTAATAAAGAGTTATAAAGCAGACCTGACATTTATTTTTCTATATAAACATTACAATAAAACAGATTCCTATTTTCATTGAGCTGTGTCGTCGCAGAGGCTTTTATGGTAATGATAGATTTTTCTTAAAATATGGTTTTTCAAATCCTTTCAATATTCGCTACCAACATGCGGTGGTAATGATGAATTAAACTTGACTGGTGATTTTTTAGGTTATAATAAGTGTTACAATGTTTAAAAATACACGAATGCAACAATACTACACTCCAAACACTATCAATGGATTACGATGCAGTCAGGGTTAATACATGCAAATTTTTTTAGTGATCTTTATCACATGGCAACCCAGCACGCGGTACATTCAACGGTAAATGGTTACCGTAACTTATTTAATATTGGCAACATTAGAGGTATATCTACGTCCGATACAAAATTAAAACAAACGATTCAAACTTAAACTATACATAGCAAATGTTGACCAAATGTTACAGTCTTATCTATATTACAATGAAAATATTATGTCTTTGCAGAACAATCCAAAAAATACATTTTTGTCGAACCAGATGATACATAATATACACATATTATTGAGTCGTTATATACGTTAAGATAACATCTACATGACTAAAAAACAAATACGAATTCACGACGGTATCCGGTTAAAAGGAATGTTGTGTTGGTCCTCAGACAATACGTACAACAGCTAAAATATGGCTAATTCTTCATATACTGAAACAGAAAATCAACAACAATTGTCCTAGGAAGTCTGCGAACCAGGAATAAGGTTGCGGAATTGTAATATGCTTCAGGCAACTGATCAATACAAATAATTTTTTCTAGGGAAAATAGCGTGAGGTTGTTTATAGTTCGGGTCGGGCTGGTTGCGGTAGCGTCGGGCGAGCCACACGGCGAACAACTGGAAAACATATTTTAATATAAATATTAAGAAATTAGTGTTAGTTGTTAGATGTACCTACTTTATAAGAATATGTCCAATCTGTAGCAATTGAGTGCAAAAATGTATTTTTAATTACAAGACATGCACGACTGTTCTTTGTGATCTAATATTTTAATGCATTCCAAGTAAAAAACAAAATTTTGCATGCAACAGACATTATACAAAGTAGCTTTATAGAACACAACATATGTCAGAACATTACATACAATAGAACTGAAGCTTAATTGTATGCAATGTAAATGCATTGTTGACATTATTATAACACATAAGTGCAACAAATAGGTTACAAACTAGTTCATTGTTATCCAGCGTTCATTGGAATGGTGAAAATTATAATTATGTGTTTTCGTTTATTTATATACGTTAAACAAAAAACATACAGGTATACATAAAATGATAAATAAATATCTGATACCAAACCACCATTTATCACACTGTAATATTGACTACCTACTATTTATGCAACCACTGAAACCAGTATTATCTATAAATAAATAGGCAACGGTAAAACACTACGTTTTCTTCGTACAATATAGTTATTATTAGAGGCTATTTTCAATAATTTCAATGCAATATATTGTGTTAAAGCGTTGTAATGTTCATGCTCTGTATAAAACAGAAAATGTTAAGCGTCGGCAGAAATTGCACAAGCAGCATTCAAAGCGCGAAACCAATCCACCTGAAAGTTACAGTCCGATTATTGTGGGATCATTCACAGAAATGCACTGGGATTAGCCCGCGGATCCTTCTGATTACGATATCGTACTGTCAACCATACACCCAGAAACTGGAAAAAACCGCCGAGTTAGTAACAAGATGCGCAGTCAACCATATTATTAGTACAAAGTTTTATGCCTGTAATTCAATTAC
This sequence comes from Aspitha aspitha aspitha, assembly GCA_018246895.1. Classification (NCBI taxonomy): domain Eukaryota; kingdom Metazoa; phylum Arthropoda; class Insecta; order Lepidoptera; family Hesperiidae; genus Aspitha; species Aspitha aspitha. The sequence continues at coordinate 5,018 of DWGJ01000546.1, read as the reverse complement.
AACATGTCTGGATGCTTATTAACATTATGCATACTTATTGCCACTTTTCACGTAAATCTAGACTGAATCAATCCATTATTCGTTCATCTTATATTTAATATAGGACAATTTTGTTAAGATATATATTATATACTTACTTACATTAAATAAAAACATCAATGTAAGATAGTCACACGAGTAACTTGAATAATATATCAATCACTAGGATCGTTTTCTAAAATATAAATGAAAAGTGGCAATAACATGTAACAACACTTATAAGAAATGTTTGGTTAAGATGTAAATGTCGGTTTTTAAACTGGTTATTAATAAATGAAACTCCCATGATTATTGCATAGTATGTATAAATTGTATAATAGATGTAGCCGATATACATATACAATAACCACGATTGCATAGATTGATATTGCCAGATTCAAAGTATAGTGAAAGAAATGTGATCAAAAAGAATATTTTTCTCAGTTACTCAGATATACTTTAAAACGATTAATTCATAACAAGGCAGTTATTCAAACTTTTGAATCATATTACCTAAGCCTGCTTAAATAAGCTCATAAAACCAAAGGATTCTACAACTTTTCAGTACAATACAACTTACCAAACACATATATTTTAAACACTTATATACTAAAAATCTGAGGATTTATTTTGCTGGTACTGCTGGTAAATTTCACACAATGTATTTGTCTATACGGAAACGAACACAGGTAAGGAGTGTTGGAGTTCAAAACACAGTTTGCATTATTTATGTTAAATAAGAGAAGGAGTGTACATACCTCTGTAAAACTGAAGAATAGTCCGATACCACCGCAAAGTTTGAAGGCATGATCAATAGTTTCTCTTAGTTTCTCCATACAAAGTTCACAGTCGCAACCAGGTAAATCAGAATCCTTGCAGCAATTTGTCTATAAAATCATAATAAAGGCCTCATTTCAACTAAACTTAACTTACAACAAAAACACTGTGTTATATACAATTTTAGATCCTAAAGAATAATAAAGGAAAATCATATACAATTATTTTAAAGATCGAAAGTCACGAACAGTTCGAAGATATTAAATAAAATGTAAAAGGTGTGGGGAAGATGGCGCAAATACTATATGACTAGGTAACTAAGTATATCCAGTAGTTACTAAAGGTGTACGAAGAAGGAAGACCTACGTGTACTGTGCTTAAAAATAAGTTAAGTACCAATAAGTCCAATATGAAAACTTCATTCTGTAAAAATAAAACACTAGAGATAGCTGTTATCTTCATTGATAAGCTAACACCCTTTTGTAAATTTTACTAGCAATTTCGATAGCTAGTCTCAATATAATAAAAACAACATGCTGATAAAGAGCCCCAAACTAGATAGTAACATTATAAGACTGAGAGATATATTTGAAAAGATTATCTTACTTCCATTCACAAGTTTTAGAGGTGTACGATTTAATTTAAATCTCTAACCGGCGGCATTCAAGCCGGTCCTGAACCATCCATCAGGTCATCGGACGACCTGATAGGATGACTTGTGCTCCTTTTGCAGATTTTCAATACGGGTTATGTGCTACTACTGGTGCGAAATATTATCGTTACCTTAAGCAGAAGATCAAAATCGCTTAACGAGCAATGGCTATTTCTCTACACACCCACACATAACTATGAAATCGGAAAATGAATAAAAAGCACCAATATAGTAGGAAAGGAGCATACTTCCCAACAATTTACTACACGATACCATACTAAACTTACCTGATCACAAGGAGGATGGTCGGCAGTGACATTCTGTGAAAGCTTTTGGAAGCCGCAGCATTGGAACCTTTGTTGGACTTGTTCCCTAACATCCATATCCACTTGATTCCAACCCTTAAAAAGTAAAAAAATGTTTGAGTATATTCAACTATTTCGTGTTTAAAATAAAAAATCTGATCTCTAATGGAATACTTTCGTCACAAAGTTTTGGAAAAGTGTTATATCTTGTATTCTAAATTTTTCCTGTGCAGACATGGTGGATGAGATACTTGAAAGCAGTCAATAATGTGACACCACATACATTTTCATATTGATCTTGATGTTAAGTAATGAACTTCACCATCTCTGCACCTATTACTAATACTAAGAAGTGGTGTGTAGTGTTGATTTGTGATGTTTATATATATTTACCTGTTGAGCCAACATCTTCTGTTGCTCAGAATTAACACCCAAACATGCACATGCCACCGAAAACTGCACCAAGAACAGGAGAAAGAGAATCACCATGTACTGGTTATGGGAGTCAAGTATATTACAAATTATTGTTAAATATGGTATATATGTATTAGTAGAGTGCTGTAAGCTTTTTACCTCGGAATCCAGGACCGGTCAATGAATCTTTATAAAAACATCTGAAATGTGTTTTTAACAATGAATAGAAAAAGTGAAAAAAAATTATCCCGTCTTTTTTTTTTCATAAAAGAGAATTATTAAATTTTCAGTTTCCTGTGATTTTTATTAAGTTAAAGTTATATTTTGAAAAGGAAACCTACTGCAAACTTCTCCTTGGGCCTCAAGGGGCTGCAGGTATAAAGGTAGGACGGGGGCAATTACAACAGGCCCAAACAGCAGATGTTGACGCGGTGCTTAACAGAATAGTACACATAGCAACTAGCTAGGCTAAATACATAACTATTTTTATGCGTTTTGAAAAAATATTGATATATTTTATTTATTTGCTATTTATATAATTAACGGAGTAGGCAGAAATTTGTCAACGTGCATTCAGTATGCCTTGATGCAAATAGCTTTTCATCACTTGTACATTTGACCATAAACAGATATGTAAAGGATACAAAGAATAACATGACTTGATGGTGTTTCACAGCGCCAGCCAAGCCCAGCAGGGATATTAGAATGAGAAATATCCCACATGCGAGTATGCCCCCCACTATAGGAAGGTTGGTGACCAACGACGAGGCTTGCCCGTACACTGCTACTGATATCAGAATTGATGCCACCACCTACAAATAATACCAAAACATTCAACGCAGAATATTTTACGAAAGTGTGCAGCTTTGTAAAAAAATTAAATCAACAAATTCTCACCACATATAAGATATTCAATGCTATCAGAGCATTTTTAGAACAAGTGAAACCGCCACACATTTTGGAAAGGACACTTTAACACAATGTCAATGAAACGTTGAGTCAAAAATGAAAGTCGAAACAATGTGCAGCAGAACTAGGTATCAAAATTTTATCAGAATCTAAAATATCTTTATCAGTGTTATTGCAAGTTAATCAAACACTGATATAACTATACTATGTTTTACTCAGCATGCAATGTTTATTCCAGTCTCCTCCTGAGTTCAATATTCCAATTTTCTTTTTATTCTAGTATAGAATCAGATTGATAGAATAAATCTGTCACTCAGGTATGTCATGATCATTACCATGACAGAGCATAGACACAAAATAGAGTTGCCACTTAAAGGACTTGTCGATAAAAGTATCTTGAGATGATTAGTTTTCAAATATTGTTGCCGTTATATCACGAAAGAAATAATCACGTTCACAAATATCAAATTACTACGATGCTAACGAAACTATATATACTGTCATGTAGGTTATTCCATGATATATCCTATATCCTCTGAAACCGGCGTGTGTAAATGAAGAGAGTGATGATAGCGAGTAGATTAAGCACGGCAGGTTTATAAGGACACAGATATTTGGCACTCGCTGCTTTCTGCCTACCCCGTTAGGGACCTGGCGTGACGATATGTATGTATATCCTATATATACAGCATATTTAAGCGGAGCGTGTCCACAATTTTAAACGTACCCGAATCTGGATAACAAATGATAGGATGTATAAAGACGATAGGATGTATGAAGCTATTAAACAGGATTACACGCATATATTAATATTATATACTGTAGAAAATTATATGCTTGATTAAATTATATACTGACTAGACGAATCCAAAGATTCAAAGATTTTAAATGGTTTAATAGTTTTTTTGACCGCAAATTACATTTTAGAACTATATAACGTACGACAATGCATCGCAGCATTGAGCAATTGCGAAGTGTATAAATATTGCGGAGATGTATAAAGTTAAGCAACAGGTGCAGTAGGTATTTATTAATATGCATGAAATAAAACACGAATAACAATTGTATTTTATTTACAATAACATTAGTCCTAAAATACAACTACCTTCTACGGAATATCTACTTTATGCCAATACCTCTGTATCCAAGTTTTCTAGTGCTTCACTATTATGCTCTTTTAATTTATTTTCAAAAAATTGTTTTCTGTGTACCAATGCTATGTGTGGTTGCCTGATACCATAATTTTCATTACCCATTACAGAGTACTTTTTGGCACCTTCATTACCCATTAACTCACGTAATGCTTGATTCCTTTGTAAAAGTTTTCTATAGAAAGTCACTCCACTTTCAATGTATTCAGGACCTAGTTCACACAATTTCTTGTCAACTTGAGCTTCATAAGAAGTTTCTGTTACATCCTTTAGTAAGAAATACGTGCCTAAACCAAACAAGCCAACTATAGCATAGAGTGTGCCTCTCATTGATGAAGGAGCTGCATATAAATTCAGTCTTTTGTTCAGGTATTGTGAGAAATTATAAACAAAAAAAATACACATAAATGGATATACAGACTCATACATCACTTTGTTGTTCTGGGTCATTAATATTTCTCTACAAATTCCAAATTCTTGAACTCCTTCCGGTAAAATTAATGCTTCACCTAATTTTCTTCCAACATCACTCTCTAAATTCACTTTCTTGTGATTTACCTACAAATCAAATGTATTTTGACATTATATTAATTTCATGGGCACTTTATCTGTTACAACCTGGTATAAAATCTCACTGGTGTTCATAATAACCAGCTTGATTACGACATAAATACAACATAAAGTTAAACATAAAATGTTGCTAATTGTATTCAGGTCATCTCATACATGCTGGGATCAAAAAGTAAGGTGACATTGTCAATTAAAATTCCCGGGCATTAGGAAGACCGATCA